>JALIZH010016016.1:0-33157 GCA_030522465.1 Rhipicephalus appendiculatus
TAGCAGGCCGCAGGTTGCCTAACCCTGCTTTAAACAAAGTTCAGCCCTGTTTCGAAGGAGAGGGGGGGTAGACTTGGGGGGCGCCCCCCCCTCACCCCCTATGATACTGTGTTTCATACCGATTGGGCGAGCTGTCCAAGCGTGAGCTGATGACAGCAGTTTCCTTATAAATGGTTTAATTATCAAAACATTTAACTTTCGGCCAGCGGATATCGGAACTGTGAGCTACTGGTCGCTAACTATTCGAAGCTGAAAATCAGGGGATAGCGGCTGGTGGCTGACCACCCACCGGCCGCTGTTGTTTATCAAGGGAGTCACAGTACAGGGTTTTGCTTGAAGAGTGCACGTGCCGAGGGAACGGTTGTAAAAGGTGACTGAAACGTTCATCTGCAGAATGTGTTTTCTCTTTAGGCATATTTGTGGTTCACAGCCTCTTTGAGAAACTATTCCATCAGAAGCCGGAACATGAAGGGCTGTGACTTTTCCTGTAAAGGAAGCAAGTGATGGGAACGACCTTATGGGCTGTTTATTTGCACCGTGCGCACTATTCGCGGCGTTGCGTCAGCATCTTCTCAGCTACCCTGAAAGCATGAAAGACACTATGCTCGAATAACAATGAAATCTGTCCCTGTACTATATACTTGAAGTACTTTCTTTTTCTTTTTTATTTTCCGACAAGATGACGCACTTCCTTTAGCTCTGTGGTAATAGCCGCCGCTTCAAGGTCCACAAGGAGGGTGGGCGCTACAGCGCGAGACTGACGTAAACAGCGGCCCCTGCTTCCGGCTTTCTCAGCAAATCGATATCGGCAGTTACTTGGCTTTGTGGCGGCCGGCGAAAAGGCAGCCGTGTCCACCATTAAACATTGCGTTGCTACATTTTCCCCCGTACTCTTGCGTGATGCATAGCTCCCTACCGAAACCTTGGACGTGTCCAGAATATAAATGCCAACATTAATCCTTCCGTTTTTCAGAACGTTTAACACGTGTTCACCACAAAAGTATTACGTCTTTGGCTCAGAATTTTCAAAGTATATACGGAATATGCGAAGGCTGGTAGTATGTAGGCTTAGCTCGATATCAGGAGTAAGGTGATTCCTCAGCGGGAGCTACTGGGACACATTATTCAGAAATAATATGCAAAGCGACTGTCATAAGGAGGACGCGCGGAAGTGGGTTAGAACCGTTGTCGGGAAACGCAGTTCAGTCTTTCGCAGAAGCAACCTGGCATAATATAGTCTTTTCAGAAGAAGACGTAATCAGCATAATACAGAGGACTAAAATAGGCACACTAACAGAAAGCGCCCCTCACTGGCCACTGCAGAAACAATGGTTTTAAAATCTTCCGATTGGAGTACCAGAAACACAGGGAACAAAAACCTTAGAGTGGGTTACCCACTAACATGAACAACGCGGAGTCTCGGAAAAATGTTTGAATATTTCAACCGCTATCTTCGTAAGCGCCCACTGCCCAAATTCAGAAAAAGAGGATGAATTCGGGTGCTGAAAGATTTCGTAGCGGAGACAGGGAAGCAAGAAAATCAAGACGTAAAATATCAGCTATATTTGATGACTTCCAGGTTCGAAGATAGCACGCTTGCATAAAAGCAGATATAAACTAAAGGTAATATGGGCGTTGAACGTATATCCTCCGATTAATATAGCATTGCGATACAAGAACGCGGGAGTCACTGTGCGACCGGTTGTTGTATTTTTCAGCAACAAATATTCTCCGGCAGGGTGAAACGGCGCTTTATGAATTGTATTGCAAATATATGACAGTGAAAGTAACTCTTAGACTATGGCATCTTCGTCTTTCAAAAAAAAGAAAATAATGCAATATATTCAGCGTATATACCTGCGGCTTCAGTGCTGGGGCTGCGGTAATTAGTCGTCTTTAAGCGCGTGCAACGCAGTCTTTTCAAAAGCAAACAACCACTTCACTGCCATACTAATTCTTATTTTTGCTCGCTTCGATTCACTTCCTGTCTGCTTGTTTTTATTATAGTTTAAGTCTTCTGGACAGAAACTGTCTGCACGGTCTGGAAGAAGGTGAGCACAAAGACGTGCGCTCGTCTTCGTCCCTCCTCTTGCCCTGTGTCGAATTTTAGCGTCACGGTTAAAATAAAGTCAGACCTTTATTACAGAAGTAAGGGGATAGAGAAAGAAGAAAGAAAGTCACAGGATTTCTTATTCATTCGCCTAAGATGACACGAAGGTGAAAGCTATGTGGTGTAGCTATCCGGTGTAAATGTCCCGTGTTCCTACAAAGCAGTCGAATCTTTTTCTGGACGACAACTGCCGTGGAAGACTGTCCACAACTTGATTTTGGAAAAAGAAGTAGTTGATTACCTTTAATCAATTACAACAAAATGTAATTGAATCACGAAGACCATTAAAGTTTCGAAAAAGCAATTGGTTATATTACAAAATTACAAAAAATGTAATGCATTACAAGTAATCAATTACTTGTAACAGGTTATGGTGCATTCAGACGACGGACCAAATCCGGATGTGGAGGCGCGGACGGCGCGTCACGTGACCTCACATCAGCGATTCTCCTCATCCCTGCCTCGCCCGCGTCGCTCGCGGATGGATGAGCCCAACTTGTTTTTCACATCGGGATTCTGGCGGCGGAACGCCGCAGCTTTAGCGGGCAAATAAGCTGGCAACCAGTACACTTTTCTTCTGCTCGAGCCGTACGGCTGTCCGCGCAGTTTATTTCAGCTCTGATGGCGCTTAGTTCAGGTTATTTCTGGGGCCGTACTCCAAGGCGATCACCTTTGAGATATATATCACTTTTAATGCGCGTTGATTGGCGGGTTCGAGGGTAGGTTAGTTGTGGCTTTAATCGTTGCACACGCAGGATTCTGAGGCAGGCAAAGCGGTGGTGTCGCCGATAGCGGTAGTCTCGGAACACGGCCAGAGTTTGAGCACTGGTTATACGGTAAAGATGCGAGCCAAGAGAAGAAGGAAACATAATGCGCAGCATTGCAATGTGCACTGTCGTTACCTGTTATCCGCAAAAGAACAAAAACTGCCGATATCGGCGATCACTGTATCCCCCCCTTCGTACGCGGTGCACCACGCGCGAACGCAGCGAGGTCAGTCTTCAGCAGCTCTAGTAAAGCAGGTTTTTCTTCCCATCCAGCCATTCTGCCAACAACACCGTTTTCACCGAAACAAGTCACAGCCCTTCGACAATGCTCCATGCTTGTCAAAGCACTCTAAAAGCACGGCGCGCTTCGCGTTCTGTAGGCCGCCATGTTGAATACTCTCAAACCGGTCTGCTGGCAGTGGCTGCAGGTCAGCGGAGAGGCTGCGGTTGAGAGTAATCCGGCTGTTTTCTCCTAGGGGCACCGTCCGTCGTGTGGATGCGCCTGCAGGCGGATCATCCGCGGATTAGCCGTCCGCGTCCACGACAAATTCGGATTCGGTCCGTCGTCTGAATGCACCATTACGTGCAACTCCGTTCCCCGCACACGTTATGTGACCGATGGGGAAAAGGTTCAGCTGAGCCCACTTTAAGTGAAAAGCTGAGAAAGGAGGTGAGTCCATTCCCTTCAAGGAGCTGTCGCAATAAACATAAGAGCAGCAAAATCCAAATCGATAGACTAGCGGGTTTGCGCGAACTTGTGAACTTCACTTGCGTGAGATTCTTCGAGTCCTGCCACGGGCTGATTCGCGCTTATTTGGGGAACAAGCGTAACAGGCTGATCTCACAGTTTTCCGAAATTCAATATTAAAATGCAAAATAAATTCAAGAAACAATGTGGTATGCCGATGTATGATGGACACTTCAAGTTCCTTTGCTACAATCAAAGAAAGAAATTCGCGGACTGTTATATCCTACAATCGAATTCGAATGTTTCTTCTCGTGAAGACTGCTTACCAAAGCTGCACATATGGTGGACAGTGCTGCATACACAACTTTTTTTTTTTTAGTGTTCTAGCTTGCATTTCAGTAGATAGATAAGGCAGGCGCAAACTGCATTTGCTTTCGAAGAGAGTTTTAAAATTGGATTTGTCGTTCCATCAAGTCTCCCAAACTCCCTGTTACAACTTCAGCGGGCTTATCAATGATTTGGGAAGAAATTTAGAAAGTGGGCTAAAAAATACAGGACGTCAGTATGAGTAACGAGGTTACGCGGCCGTCTTCGTATGTCCATGACGTCACTCATTTTTCTATACAATAGCGGTGTTCTTATCAGTTTTTCAAAAACAAGAATCAAGTGGCAACTTTTCCTCAGCATAGTGCGT
Source organism: Rhipicephalus appendiculatus (assembly GCA_030522465.1). Taxonomy (NCBI): domain Eukaryota; kingdom Metazoa; phylum Arthropoda; class Arachnida; order Ixodida; family Ixodidae; genus Rhipicephalus; species Rhipicephalus appendiculatus. The sequence continues at coordinate 4,260 of JALIZH010016016.1, forward strand.
GCAGCTCTGCGATTTTTTGCCCCCTATGACTTCTGTTCTTTTCTTTCTCACCCTGTGACGTTGCTTGACCTTGTTCTCGTGTCAATCATGCTGCTGTTCTTGCTTTGGCATGGCGGCGAGCAGCAACAAAGGTTGGAATGAAATTGCGTTTCATAAGCAGCAGTGGCGAGCTTCACTTCAGAATTACATCACTCACTACACTTGTATGAGCTCGCTATATGCAGTCACATTTCAAAACACGTAACGAAAACTGCATCTCTTCTTTCAACAAGCTTACGTTACTTCTTTTAAGTATGGAGGTATTCTTTATTCATCCAGAAAGTACTTTCCAGAACACTTTGCATGCATAGATGTCTCTCAAAAGGAATACGCGTATTTGTAAACAGCAGTGGCATGCGCCAACGCACCTTGTTTGCCTTCATTTCATTGCAATGTCGCAACATTGTAAGGCGGTGCATCGCAGTAATGTTTTGACGCTGCATAAAACGCGCCTGTACTTTGAAGCATCAGTTCTGAAGCGATATATCTGATTTTTCTTTGTGTGTGTGTGTTTGTGTGTGTCTGTGTGTGTGTGCGTGTGCGTGTGTGTGTTTCTGTGTGTGTGTGTGTGTGTGTGTGTGTGTATGTGTGCGTGTGCGTGTGCGTGCGTGCGTGTGCGTGCGTGCGCGCGCGCGTGTGTGTTTCTGTGTCTGTGTGGTGTTATACGTAAGTAGACACAAATATTTTAACCAAAGTGGGTGGTTAAATACAGGCAAACCCGTCTGTATCTAACTCAAATAACTCAATTTATCCGTTATATAAGACTGTTTTCAAATACGACAATAGCTTTAACGTCAATGCACAGGAAAATCTACGGCTACATCGAACAAAAATAGCCAAACATCTCGCACATTGAACATCGGGCAGTGCGGAACGCCGCGATAAGCAGGCCTTCCCTCACAAGAACTTGGATTTTCCTTATGGAGGACGACGTCACGACGCGCTATTTAAAGAGTGAGTGGTGTGGTGAGGAGCGCGCGCGCAGAGTAAGTAGAAACCAGTGCTTGCCACGACACGCTTTCCCTCATGATTCCTCATCGTGGCGCTAGTCGCGCCCCTCGTGCGAGGTGACCGTTCACTTCCGCGCGATTCTCGGCTGCCTTTGTGAGCGCGATGGTTTCAGTGAATCGGAAGAACCACCCTGTTTTTCGCAAAGTGGGCGATAGTGAACACAGCCGCACGTGAAGAAAAGTCTTACGGCGCCGCTTCGTATACAGTATCCCGAGAAGCAAGCCCAGTACGGTTGAAGAACACGGTCGATATAAGGGTGTTCTATATAGATGCCCTAGAGGTATCCAGCGTCTGACGAATGCGCACAGCCGCACGTGGAAATGTGAAGGCGCTGTTTAACATCGATTCAGTGTTTTCTTTTGCATAAGACCCCACACCCTCACCCCCCCGCGTACAACCGTCTCCCCAACTAGAAACCACGGAAAAAAAAAAAGTCACCGTCTGTCGCTTTTACGTTGCCTTCCTTGCAGGATTGTGAGCTGTGCCGTGAAGCAAACTTTCGCACTGAAATAAACACGTAAAATACGGTACCATGACAGAGCGTGGGGTAGGGCATGTTGGTAATCCATTTTACCATTTTAGCACACTGTTACACATTACAGACGACAGAAGAACGTAGCACTGCGTTCGTGTTGTCCTCCTGTCATCGGTCTTGTTAAATAGTGAAATAATATAGTAAAATACGGTAAATTATAATAACAATGTTAAAAATTATATCTCGGGTTTTACGTAACAAAACCACGATATGAGTATGAGAGACGCCGTATTGGAGGGCTCCGGAAATTTCAATCGTCGGGTGTTCTTTAACGTGCACTGACATTGCACAGTATACGGGCCTCTAGCGAATTTGGAGGGAACACGGCGCAAAAGAAGACGGGGACAAGAGAGGGCGACGCACACATAGCTCTGTGTTCTCTTCCTTCCTTGTCCCCGTATTCTTTTGCGCTGTGTTCCCTCCAATGTTTAACCAACACGCCCAAGCTTCGACCCTAAGTCTCTAGCGAATAGGCTGAATTCGAGAGATGTTTTATATTGAACAATACGATGTATCAAAGTAGTCACCGTATTTTTGCAAATTCCGTATATGTGGGTTTGAGTGTACAACTGAATGAAACCTACGATATATGGTTTGCCGTAGTGTTGCCCTCGTTAGGATATTTTTATATTGTTCCGGACTGTTTCATGAAAAAATATGAATTATGAAAATTTTAAATAATAATTCTACCACGAAGTGCGTTGTAGAGGGCATTCCAAAACGACCGATCCAATTTTCTGGGACAACGTGCTTGCTCCGTGCTTTTTTTTCCACATCGTTTGAAGAAGGCCCGCGAGATATCAAATAAAACCACCTAACTGCTCACGTTCCACAATACTGCAGCGCTCTCAACGATGCTTTCATCGAAACAGCGGGCTCTTCCACCGTCAATATATTACTTATCAGACGCTACGGCACGCCTTTATACTGGTGTGCAGTCGTCAGAAATCCTGGCGCACTAGGAACCTTGATCGTAGCAGCTCATTTCGCCTTGGTCCGCGAGCCGGTTGTTTCGCTCGAAGCACAGTTTATAGCGCTGCGCTACGGTTGAGCACGAGAGCAGTGCATGAACCTGCATGTCTAAGATGAACGGCCTACCGGCCTTTTTAATGGCACAGCCACGAAGCCGGTATATTCTTTCCCCTATAATCATACACGAAGGAGAACAAAAATCGGAAGCACGCACTCAGAGCTGCTGTGATGTTAATAAGAAATAAAAGTGTAGCGTAGGTATAATATACGATTTCGCATGGTAAGTGGTGATAAGACTAAAGTAAGGTTTGATGAAACGCGGTGTCACTGTTTATCCCTGCATATTCTTAACCAAAAACGAGGATACTCGTTTAGCTTAGCAGGGCAGAAATGTACTAGATTTATCATTCGACTAGTCGCAGTCAAGACAGTTTTTACCGAAGCGGCAAGGAATATCCAAAATCTCGGAAGGAACACGAATAAATAACTAGGATCCTGCGTTTGTGTACGCATCTATTTAGGAAGACAAAAACCTTAGGACTCGGGGAAGCGGTAGCTGATGTGTTCCCTCCCTTGAGTAAACACCGACGATCTCGGCGCCAAATTGAATATAAATGACCAGATATTGTGAGCGCTTAGTGGAATATCCACGTCCGAGGCGTCTCTAGCGGATCGTAGAGGCCAGCTAGGGGCGTCTGGAGACAGCGAGATTTCTTTATTAATCTCGTGTGCCTTCTCATTCACGGTACCTTGCCTTTTATCGCCAGAGAAAAAAGGTGGAATGTTTCTGGGTTCAGAATTTCTGGGAATATGTCTTTGTTCTCTCCTGAGTCATCAGTGACGTAAATTTATTCTGAATTTCCCCATGCAAGTTTTCTGAGAGTACTTTGTTTGGCTGCCTGTTTGTGCACGCAGTAAATTTAAAGAGAAAAAGAATGACAGTCATGTAAAAAAAAGAAAAATAAAACAAGAAACGGGCAATATCCGCATAAATATTGCCACGCGCGTTTCTCTTACTGTATCCGGCTTCCGCCCACAAAGTCTATCAGCAGTACTCGGCGCAGACCGCGCCTCATTGTTCCAGAAGCTTCTCGCTTGTAGTAGATCGTTCTGTTAAGATTGCACGCAAGACGCTAACACTCAAGATTATTCCAGAGCGTGCGCGACTAGTGATAAGGCTAGAATGTTCGACGCGTGAGTTATAAAAGCCGGCGCGTTCCAACGATGTTTAGTTGATCGACGGCCGACGCTCTGTTCGCCGCTATCAGTGCCAGTGTGTATTGTTGTAATCTGACTTTCCGTTTACCGGCCACAAGTTCGGCCCAAATAAACAGTTTCATTTTGAACCTACCGACTGCTGCCTTCGTCGACGTCACGACCACGTGACATCTGGTGGAGGTGCTTCCCGGTCCATGTACCGAACGCCCCCCTCCAACCGTGAGCCAAGCCCACACCGCCAAGGGGACACCGACGTGGACGTCGTATCATAACCGAAGAAAGTGCCCGACCAGTCCGTCAGAGCCCGTATCGAATTTCAACGCGAGAACGCGAAGCCGTAAAGAAGCAAGTCGACGAAATGCTACGCGACGACATAATCCAGCCGTCCAAGAGTCCCTGGGCGTCTCCCGTGGTGTTGGTGAAGAAGAAGGACGGGACGATACGTTTCTGTGTCGACTATCGTCGCCTGAACAAGATCACGAAGAAAGGACGTGTACCCCCTCCCACGGATAGACGACGCCCTGGATCGACTCCACAACGCGAAGTACTTTTCGTCGATGGACCTGAAGACGGGCTACTGGCAAATCGAAGTCGACGAGAGAGACCGAGAAAAGACTGCCTTTATAACACCAGACGGCCTGTTCGAGTTTAAGGTCATGCCTTTTGGTCTTTGCTCGGCCCCCGCGACCTTCCAACGCGTTATGGATACTGTATTGGCCGGCTTGAAGTGGCAGACTTGCCTTGTGTACTTGGACGACGTCGTTGTGTTTTCCTCGAACTTCGACGAACACCTGCGGCGCCTACTTAAAGCAATCAAGACCTCCGGACTCACCCTCAAGCCAGAGAAGTGCCGCTTCGCGTACGAAGAACTTTTGTTCTTGGGCCACGTGATAAGCAAATCCGGAGTACGCCCCGACCCGCAAAAGACAACCGCCATCGCTGCTTTCCCGCCACCCACCGACAAGAAGGCCGTGCGTCGATTTCTCGGCTTGTGTGCCTATTACAGGCGGTTCGTTAAAAACTTCGCCCGCATCGCCGAGCCTCTCACTAACCTCACCAGGACCGACGTCGAGTTCAAGTGGGAAACACCGCAGGAGGAAGCATTTCAAGAACTAAAACGACGCCTGCAAACGCCTCCGTTACTTGCGCATTTCGACGAACACGCCGAAACAGAAGTGCACACCGACGCGAGCAGCGTAGGACTCGGCGCCGTCCTTGTGCAGAGGACAGACGGACTGGAAAGGGTTATCAGTTATGCTAGCCGGTCGCTATCAAAAGCAGAGGCCAACTACTCCACAACAGAAAAGGAGTGCCTTGCCATCATCTGGGCTACATCAAAGTTTCGCCCCTACCTTTACGGCAGGCCCTTCAAAGTTGTGAGCGACCACCACGCCTTGTGTTGGCTAGCCAGCTTGAAAGACCCTTCTGGTCGCCTCGCACGGTGGAGCCTAAGACTTCAAGAATTCGACATTACCGTCGTTTACAAGTCCGGAAGAAAACACTCTGACGCCGACTGCCTGTCTCGTGCCCCCCGTCGACCCACCGCCGCTGGACGACCAGGATGATGACGGCTTCCTGGGAACCATAAGTGCCGACGACTTCGCCGAGCGACAGCGAACGGACCCGGAACTCAGGAGCCTTATCGAATACCTCGAGGGCAAGAGCGCCACTGTTCCGAAGGTATTCAAGAGAGGACTGGCGTCGTTCTTCCTGCGAAAAGGAGTCCTCCTAAAGAAGAACTTCTCGCCCCTTCGAGCCAAACACCTTCTCGTGGTCCCGTCAGCAATGAGACCAGAAGTCCTCCAGGCCCTACACGACGACCCGACGGCTGGACATCTCGGTGTTTCCCGCACGATCTCAAGAGTACAGGAAAAGTACTACTGGCCGCGCCTTGCCGCCGACGTCGCCCGCTACGTAAGGACGTGCCGAGACTGTCAGCGACGGAAAACACCGCCAACAAGACCAGCAGGCTTCCTTCAGCCGATAGAGCCTCCTCGGTGACCATTCCAGCAGATCGGGATGGACCTCTTGGGCCGTTCCCAACGTCGACTTGCGGAAACGAATGGATCGTCGTAGCCACCGACTACCTCACCCGCTACGCCGAAACAAAAGCCCTGCCCAAAGGCAGTGCCGCCGAGGTAGCCAAGTTCTTCGTTGAGAACATCCTCCTTCGACACGGCGCCCCAGAGGTTCTCATCACCGACAGAGGCACGGCGTTTACGGCTGACCTAACCCAGGCGATCTTGGGATACAGCCACACAAGTCACCGCCGGACCACTGCGTATATATACCACCCACAGACCAACGGCCTGACCGAGCGTCTAAATAAGACCATCGCCGACATGCTGGCCATGTACGTCGACGTCGAACACAAGACGTGGGACGCCATCCTTCCGTACGTGACCTTCTCATACAACACGGCGGTGCAAGAAACGACGCAGATGACACCATACAAGTTGGTCTACGGACGGAGCCCGGCAATGACGCTCGACGCCATGTTACCGAACGTCACCGATGAGGAAAACATCGACGTGACCGCCTACCTACAGCGCGCCGAAGAAGCACGACAGCTCGCCCGCCTGCGGATCAAGAACCAGCAGACGACTGACAGCCGCCGCTACAATCTTCGACGACGGTTCGTGGAATACCAGCCCGGTGACCGCGTTTGGGTGTGGACGCCGATACGACGACGCGGACTTAGCAAAAAACTTCTGCGACGATACTTCGGACCGTATAGGGTGCTTCGACGTCTCGGCAAACTCGACTACGAGGTTGTCCCCGACGGCATTTCGAGCTCTCAACGGCGCCGCGCGCGACCTGAAGTCGTCTATGTCGTTCGCCTCAAGCCGTTTTACGCGCGGGGTAGTGAACCTTAGGACTGTCCTTTTTTCTTTCATTGGACTTTCTTGCTTATTGAACTTTCTTGATTTATTGTCATTATTTATTGTTGCATGTATTTTTACTATGTGTTCTGTTCTAAGCATCGGGACGATGCCTTTTCAGAGGGGGGGCATTGCCACGCGCGTTTCTTTTACTGTATTCGGTTTCCGCCCACAAAGACTATCAGCAGTACTCGGCGCAGACCGCGCCTCATTGTTCCAGAAGCTTCTCGCTTGTAGTAGATCGTTCTGTTAAGATTGCACGCAAGACGCTAACACTCAAGATTATTCCAGAGCGTGCGCGACGACTAGTGATAAGGCTAGAATGTTCGACGCGTGAGTTATAAAAGCCGGCGCGTTCCAACGGTGTTTAGTTGATCGACGGCCGACGCTCTGTTCGCCGCTATCAGTGCCAGTGTGTATTGTTGTAATCTGACTTTCCGTTTACCGGCCACAAGTTCGGCCCAAATAAACAGTTTCATTTTGAACCTACCGACTGCTGCCTTCGTCGACGTCACGACCACGTGACAATATCCTCCAAATTATTATGAAAATTTTTCTATTATTATTGAACTTGCGTAGAGCAGAGAGAAAGACGATCGGACACAGAACCACCTGACTTAAAATTGTGTTTCTTGTAGGTATGTGGATTATCGTGCAGTGTGTTGTCAGATATTGTGTTTTGCTTTGGAGCTTATACTATCTCATGTGCATAGTTATTTATGCATTTTTTTTTCGAAATAAAGAACGTGTTCGAAGTCTGCGTTCGTCTTTGTCGGTTCATTGTCCCTTCGTCTTTCTGTGCGCTGTACGCAATTTCAGTTATGGAATAACAACTAGTCCGTATCGATACCCTACTTGCGTTGTAATGTTAATTGTTTCATCCGGTGAATGCTTAGACATATCCTTGCTTAACGTTTTTCCTTTCAGCTGGTAGATGAACAGATTTTCTCGCTTGTGCCCTAATGTGATGGTAAAGTGTGTGCGCAGTGCAGTCCTGTGTTCGGAATTCATGATAGAACGATAGAGGCTCTACAAGCACTCAAGTTAAAAGCAAATTAGTTTGACAAGCAACGACAACAGCGCAATTATTAGCAGGACACGCGAACCAGAAAAATTAAAATATAAAATTAGAGGACCCTTAAGCTTCGCCTTTAAGAGTTGAAAGCGATAGCGATATCCTGTCCCTAAGTGCGTACTTCAATCACTTAGTGCATAGTATGTAATGAGTAGCATGCTTTAAACCACGAGCAATTATGCGCAGGAAATGCGGGAAATGTTTTCGAAGTTGCTATGCCCCCACTACGTGGCCTTAAGGAAATACGCGCAGTAACGTATGGGCCTTTTGTAATGGGTGGACGGCTTTGAACCACAATGTCGTTATGATAATAACGTATTCTGACGCCCGATGGCAATGTACTCTTGTACCACGCAACATTACTGCGATATTACATGTTGTATTGTGAACGCCTGCATACAGGACGCGTTTGTTTGTACAGCACGAAAGTTATTTTCGCTGCATTTCCAAGCAGAGGAAGTTATTTTATACGTAATCCCAAGGAGAATCGTGGCTGTGTGGTAGAACACCTGCTTGCCACGCAGACGGCCTAGGTTCGATCCTCCATCGGACCCGGAAATTTTGATTATTTATTTTATTTGCATCTTTCTCGATTTTTTCGGTCACGGACAAGATGATGATTTTTCGCTCACAACCAACGACGCCGCCGCCGACACCGACGCCGACGCCGGAATTTCTGCGAAACGAGCTCTTTAACGCTCGCGCGTTAATAAATAAGGTAACGTCGCCGTCATGCCATCTATTTATTTTCCCCTCGGCATCAGGTCATCTCGGCGCTGTTGCGCTAAAGAGAGATTTGTTCAGAATCACAAATATGTTCTACAGCGCTGTGTGTGAGGCTGTACAAGATAAAAAAGAAATAATGTAAAGTAGTGATTGAAACACTGCTTAAAACTTCAACTTTTTATGTTGGCATCGTTATGCCTTGAGGATCGCAGAGAACGTGTCAGTTCGCATGGAGAGGGAACTGTGCATGCATATGTACACAGTTGCGTAAACAAATGCTCCCTGAAGTACACATGAATAAAGCAAATACATGGTTCTGCAGAATCTAAGCCATTTGTACTACTTCGTGCCTCAGTTTTACCTCCACCTCTGACACCTAGTCTGATTCTACACTTCCGCCATGAAATATTACAAATGTTGATTACACTACTCGCACTACATAACATTCATATTGTGTTTTTTTCCCTAAGCAATTTGAATCGTGGGCATGGTTCTGGGGTGGAACATGCACTAGCCCAGGAGAAGTCCTGGGGTCGATTCGAATTTAAACCAAGTATATTCATTATTATCGCGATTTGCATATATCTCACGTTTTCACTCACGGACAACGCTGACTTTTCGCTCACAACCAATGACGCCGACGCCGACACCGGAATGTCTACGAGACCAGTTATTAGTTTTAACGTTATCGCTTTGACACTTAACTGTCATGCAGAAATATTTGATTCGATTCCGGATACAGCCCTGATTTTTATAGTTTGCTTCCATTGCAAAATCTTGCTCATTGACGATGCCGTCGATGCAGGTACCATACTTCCCGCAACACTTGCTCTTCAACGCTTTCGCGTTATGATTCCAGTCCGTTCTCACCGAGTTTTGCTTGAGGTAGACCAGGGGTCTCAAACTCACACCACCTGCCGGCCGCAGTCACCAAATATAGTCCCGCAACGGGCCGGCAGAGTGGTGATTGAGTGAGAAGCGGGGGGGGGGGGGGGAGAAGAGAACTTCAATAGAACTTCATTTGGGCCTACTTGGTACATATTCCTGAACTAAAATTAACAGCGCAAACACACAAGACGCCCCACATAGAAAAGACGACACACATGAGCGCTGACTATCAACTGCTTTATTCCTTAATTTGTCAATGCATATATAAGCCCAAGGCAGCCTTACCATACATGCGTACACAAAAAAGTTTTAAACAGGTAAAACGGCGGTGATGATGTGGGCGTATTAGATACGTGAAGACAAGAAACGGTAATCAGGTGAATGCAGTGACAAGGATGCATCGCTGATACAAAGACGATCTCTTTTCAGAATGTGGAGAGCTTCTAAAGCCAGCCGCGCATGCCCATTCTTTGGGTTTATATATATTCTAAAGCCAGCCGTGCGCGCATGCCTTGGGCTTATATATGCATTGACAAATGAAGGAACAAAGCAGTTGATAGGCAGCGCTCGTGTGTGTCGTCTTTTCCATGTGGGGCATCTTGTTTGTTTGTGCTGTTAATTTTAGTTCAGAGGAGAAGAGAGTTTCAACAAAATGTCGGCTAACATTGCCATTTGAAAGGAGGCCTTTCCCATATTTGATATATAGGTCACTTTTGAAGGAGACTTGCCGTCAGACTTCGCGAAGCCTATCGACGCCAATGTACACAATGAGTAAAAGCTGGACACGAATCCTAAAATACTATAAAGGTTTTGCTCGGCGGTTAGGCTTCAACGCAAGCTGACCGCATGTGTGCTTCACGAATCAAATGCCCAGGCGCGTCTGTCTAGCTTACCCACAAAGAGCGTTATTAATCATGATAGGCGAGAAAACAATGCGAGCACTATGCGTGTAGCAAATGTCATGAACATTCACAAAGTCTTAAACAAATATATCCGCGTAGAGCGCCGCAGAGCAATGGAGTGGAAGAGGAAAGCGAGAAGGAGAGATGTGAGGGTGGGGAAAGGAGAAGAGAAGGAGGAGGGTACAGTGCAGCATACCCATGTGCACTACACTATAGCAAGAGGTACGAAAGGAATGTGAAAGTGAGTAGCGGTGATGTGAGGGTGAGTAGGAGATAAAGGAGGAATAGGAGGGTAAAGCATAACATAGCCATGAGTAGTAAAGTTAAGAAACGGAAGAAAGGGAAGTGAGGGTGAGGAGTTAGGGAAAATAGGGGGGGAGGGTGTCTCTTTATCTTTCTAGCCGCCTATGTCTGGGCGCTATCGAGGTCGTTTCCTTTGCTTGGTATGCACCAAAACTGGCATAGAAGGACACTAGTGTATGACGAACACGAATCACAGGTGATAACGTGGCTAACATGATTTCCCTAAACACAGTATAATATAGCCAGATTTAGTAAAGTTTAGCAAGCGTGTGGGTAATAGAAGGGATGGTGAAGGGGATGGTAACGTTGAGGGGGGCGGTATAACATAGCTGTGCGCAGTATAGTATAGCAAGGAAGAGGAAAAAGCAAGAGAGGGTGAGGAGCGAAGGCGGGTGAGGAGGGTGGAAAGGAGGAGAGTAGAGGGTGCCACTTCATCACAAATGAAGGTTTCCCTTCCCGCCATATGCCCCGAGGAAGGTGAACGTTGTGAAAGCCAGCACACGCTTGCCAGTGACCAGAGGCTGATGTTGCACAAGAATTCTGCGCAAGATTATCTGGACAACTTGCAGCACCCAGCAGCATACCATTTTTCGAAGAGTTGCCCACCACCACACGATCCCCGCATAGACCTCCCCTTCTCCATCCAAGAACTCAAGGCAGCACTCGCTTCGTGCAAAAGTTCGTCAGCACCGGGACTTGACGGAATCTCCTACAGAGCCCTGTGTCACCTGGGTGATCGCGCGAGAATTGCTCTGCTTGAGCTATATAACGAATCTTGGCCGGAGGGCACACTAAGTTGGAAAACCAGTCGTTTGGTACCATTGTTGAAGCCTGAGAAGTCACCGCTTGAGCTCCCATCGTACCGTCCGATCGCATTGGCTAGTTCCGTGGGCAAAGTGATGGAGAGGATGATCCTCGGACGCCTGGAGTGGTACATGGAGTACAACGACATTTGTCCAGACGCAATGGCCGGTGTTTGACATGGGCAATCATCAGTCGATAGCGTCCTGGACCTAATCACCTACGTGGAGCACGAGAAAGGCCGTAAGTGTCTTTGCGCCTCTTTGTTACTCGACGTCAAAGGGGCCTAGACAACATTACTCATGAAGCCGTCCTTGCCGGTCTGAAGACGTCGGGGTGGGTGGTCGAAGGTTTAAATGGATACGCCGCTATCTCTGCATGCGATCCTTTTTTGTGACCACGGAGAGCGGGCACACCTCCCTACATTACAGTTATCGTGGCGTTCCCCAGGGTGGTGTGCAGAGCCCTGTGTTAATCAATATTACGCTAGATTGCTCTCCATGCTCACCTGCCAAGCACTGTTTGCCTGTCAACATACGCCGATGATATCTGCGTCTGGGCATCTGCAGTAACTCGCCTGCAGTTACGAGCGAGAATACAGAGAGCTGCCACTCAAACTGCTCTGTACCTCCGTGATCGAGGTCTGGAAATTTCTACCGGAAAGTGTGCTCTTCTGCCATTTACGCGCAAGCCCATGACAAACCACAGTGTATCAATCAATGGTCAAAGTATACCGTATTGTCGATCACACAAGTTTCTGGGCGTCATAACAGACAGATACATATCATGGAGTCCTCACGTCTCTTACCTGAAAAAACGATTGACGGGCATTTGTCACCTCTTCAAGTTTTTATCTGGAAAAACTTGGACAATGTCGCTCAGGGCCATGTTACAACTGCACAGCCTGCTTTTTCTTGGTGTCCTGCGCTACAGTTTGCCTGCATTAACTAACGTAAACAAGGCCAGTCGACGAATGCTACAAAGTGTTCAAGCCCAGACCCTCTGAATTTGTTTAGGCCTGCCTCAGAGTGCCTCAAAAGTGGCGACTATAGCCATCGCTAAGGACCACGTCGTAAAGACGCATATAGAGGTTGAAGCGCTTAGGACGCACATAAGGCATCTTGCCCGCACCCCGTACCACCACCTAGCCTCTTTACCAGCGGAACGACCATGCACCTCCTTTTGCCGAACAGTAACCGCACATGGCGAAGCTCTACCAACTGGCTTCACGCCTGCAGCGACACCTTCGGTTCCTCCATGGTGCCTAAAACAGCCAATAATCAACCTGACAATACCAGGCGTCCAGAAAAAACAAGATCTGTCAGCACCAGTTCTTAAACAGCTCGCGTTACTTCTGTTGTACGAGAAGTATCATGAATCCACTCACATCTACACCGACGGCTCCCTCCTACCGAGCAGATCAACCGCGGCGGTCGGGATTCCAACAATGGCCACAACTATCAAGTTCAGGACGGCTCACCCAACAATTTCGACGGCAGCAGAGCTCACAGCGCTTTGCGCCGCGCTGCTTTTCATTAAAGACCAAATGAGAAAAAATTACACCATCTCCCACTAAAGGGAACCATGAGGGGATGCGAAGCAGCATTGGAGGTGCACACCAAGTTTCTGTTTACGTTCACTCGGCCGTCGAAGCCAAGCGTCGGCGTCGAGCTACCGCTTCAGCTACAGAGAGACAACGCGAGTCTGCGGCGAGGGTAGCGAGGCTTTCGAGACAACTGCAGCGGCCGGGAACCGACGGAGCGACCGCACAATTCAAGCGGTACTTCCTCGACGGAGCGCATGCGGTTACATGAAATGGGCGAGGGAGAGGATGGAGCGCGTTTACAGGCTGCAGCGCGTGGGGAGGAGAGGAGGACCGAATGCCTGCGTAAACGCCCGCGGAAAAAAGAAGAGTGCGCGGCCGCAGCGCGGGGGAGCAAGAGCGCTCTACCCGCTTTATATTCACACTTGAAGGAGAGGAGACTAGAGGAGGAGAGTAGCGCATGCGCCGCGAGAGCAGAAGCGAGAACGCAGGAGAAGCGCAAGCAGGTGGTAGGAGAGAGGTGGAGAGAGTAACGCGTAGATGTTGGAGAGAGGGAAGGACGAGAGTTGCGCATGCGTAGTGTGAGTGCGGACGCCGTCGCCGACGCCGCGGGACATAGCCCCGAGCAAGAGATGCTCCGCATCTAAAAGGTGGACGATTTTCTGGGACTCCAAGGCGGTACTTGCAGTCTCTACTATCAACATTACGCCGCGGTCCACATGAAGAGTTGGTATTTGAGCTGCAGACATGTTACACCACCTCACCGAGAGAGGACACCACATTATATTTCAGTGGCTACCTGGTCACTGTGGCATCATCGGTAATGAACGGGCCGATCAAGCTGCCCGTTCAGCCCATACAGAGGACCGCGACCTGTCGATTCCTTTCGAGGACAGACGCTGCTCGGAAGCTCCGCATGCTACTTGTCAATGCACCACACCAAATTGGAATGAGCCACATTTCATGCATGCACGATTACACTCTCTCGATCCCACGTTAAGCCTTAGAATTCCATCAAGGCTTCGCCGAGGCGACGCTACCGTTCTGCGTAGATATTGGCTGGGCGTCGCGTTTACTCATGCGTATGCGTTCCGCATAGGGATGGCTGACACCGCCGCCTGTGAACACGGTGGCGACGAAGAAACAATTCGACACGTTTTGTGCGACTGTCGGAAATATACCCCACAGAGACAATCTCTTTGTTAGGTTTTCAACAACTTAGACGACCAGCCTCTATCAGAAGAAAGACTATTACGACATCGTCCACACCGAACATCGCAGAAGGCCTTACAAGCACTTTTAGGCTTGATGAAACACACAGCGCAAGTAAAGAACGGGGACACAGGAAGGGAACACACACAGCGCTGACTTACCTTGTAAGTCCGCGATCTACTGGCCTATCGGAACGACTATGAGTGGAACGCTCACGTGTTTGTGTATTTGTGTGGCTGCGATTGTTTTTTTTTTCGTATTGTTGATTTCTCTCTCTCTCTCTCTTTCAACCCCTTATTCCTGAACCCCGGTGCAGGGTTAGCATACGAGATACTACCTTCTGGTTAACCCCCCGCTGCCTTCCTCTTCTCTTTATCTCTCTCTCTCTTTGCCCGTGAACGTGACCGTGGCTGGAGGGCAGACAAATCACTGATACACAGTTCCTGCAGCTTTCACGTTGAGTGCAACTCAACGTATCTCTAACGCCTGACATTCGCGCACGCTTTATCTCACTTTCAGGAACAGTTTGAAGAAAGAATTGAATAGAGATCACTGGGGAGCTTTCTGTATTCTATTGGTCACCAGTGTGAGAGTGAGCGCATGCTGTTACAGAGGTGAGGGTGTTTATGTGTTGACCTCGGCGTGCGTGACTCCATCGTTATCAATTTGATTAGCAAACCAAAGTTTATCGCAGTTGCGTCGCACTCACCATCACTGTGTAACCTCTTGAGCTTAACTTTCTTTTCGCACTCACATTTTTCCCCGTAGAAACCTAGCTTGATTTCATCTCCGCTAAAGTGATAGAACAAGCATCTTCTAAAGAAAACTAAAAAAAAAAAAACACGCCGAGGAAAGCACAGCGCACGTCCGATCACATTTCGCTCTTCTCGGGTGACATCATCGATCGCCACTCCAGCCCACGACACACGACGTGCTTCCCGCTCGGGAATTTTTGTGGTAACGGGACTACTGCAAGCTAAGTGTGCGTTTTCAATATAATATTCGGTCTTATATCAGCAGCAGCGGAGGTGCATGTGTACGTTGGAGTGTCAGCGCAAAAGCATTTATAGACACATGTACAACTGCTTCTCGCTTAGGCTTGATATTGGCTGGCTTGTTGCGATGCACCACATATGGAAGGAAGTTTATCATGAAGATAGAAGCATATACTATTAAGAACAGGTGATACAAAGACTCCAGAAGCTGCATTTTGTGCCGAATTCTCGCTTGAACGTTTGCTCTGCAAGCCTCGGCGTTGAATGCGAAGCCTTACAGAGGGTAAAAAGCGTGCAGAACATTCACAGCTGAAGCATGTGGGAGGGGAGGGGGGGGACGCTGGAGGCTATATTGCGGCAAATCGGCTACTCTGTGTCTGGCGAAGAAAATTTCAGCTTGGACTCACAGCTACTTTCTGGCTACTTTTCCACTTGTGTTTTGGGTGCATTAAGTAACCATTTTTTATATTATTTGCTGATAAAATACAACGTTTCCAAACTGTTCTGTTGTGTAAGGATGCGCGCCAGATTCCTTGCCCCACTAGCAGGTTGGAGCGCATTGAGGCACCCCAATCGCAACACGCTGCGGGGGCCTCCGAATATGGAGTGGGGAGGTTGCCTGCATGTTGGCAGAAGGCGTGTCTAGCACGCTGCTCGTGGCGTTCGCAATCTATGCTGATGCTGCGCACAAGTTTCTAACTCTTATGCGCAACTCGCACATCAGAGTGAACTTGACGAAAACAGAGATCAGCTACGTAATAACCGGGTTTTTTCATCAACCAATTTTCACAGTCTGAAGCTGGGCTCGTATTACGTAAAGTGTACTAATCCGTTATAGAGAAGCGAGTTGGGCTAGTTGGTGCGTATTAACTGCAGACATAACTAATTAGGCGCAAAAACACAAAGGACGAGGTGAAGACCATAGACAGGACATCCAGCGCTCCGTCCTGTCTGTGGTCTTCACCTTGTCCTTTGCGTTCTTGCGCTAATTAGCTATGGAATAATCAACTTCAAGTCTGCGACGTCAAGAAAAACTGCATTAATGCTTAACAGTCATACTAACTTGGCTGGAATGTTCCAAAATGGCTCTTTGTCTGGCAAGAACTCCATTTATTCTACATAAACTATATGCAGGCGGACATTATTTGTTATAATTTATTTATATATTTATTTGTTTACGACTGATCTGTGACTTGATGACAAAGCAAGAAGGAAGAAAATGGTAGGGTCTTTCACGTATTTGGAAAAGGTAACATTTACTGTCCAGTAAGAATAACTCTACCCATAACACAGCTTCTGTTCCGTTTGGCTACAAATACGTCGATAAAATTACTTGGATGGCTACTGCTACTTCTACCTTGAGTTCTGGCTCTTTTTTGAGTCGGCCCAACGACATCCCTGGCTAAGCTATAGCAGCAGCTTCAGAGCTCCCTATAAACGCCTTTTATACCGTCTAGCTCGGATAGGTGGTTTTGGAGACTACTAGAACAAAAGGGGATGTCCTTGATTAAGTAGATCTAAGTGTTTCCTTTAGCATGATTGTTGTGCATAACTGAAATGTATTGATGAAAACTAAGTGAGACATTACACACGGGATTCAGACGGTTTACACAATTATCAAATAATTTTATTCAGGATGTAACTGCCCAGTGGATCGAACGTCCGTGCAAAACCGGAGGATATGTCTCCCCTAAAAGCTCTGGTGATATGGTGATATTGTCTACATGAAATGTCGAAGGCATATATTGCACTGATCGCAGGTGTTCCAATCGGTAAACCAGGTGGCCTACAGTATTTTAAGGGCGCTTTATGCCCTCGGCAACGCATTGGCCAGCAGAAGGCATTTGCACCTTCATGCCGACAAAAGCCAGAGGCCCAGTTGCTGGTCACCGTCAAAACACTCAGCCGCTTCTCCGTGGCCCCCGTCACACTGCAGGCGACCTTGTTCACCGATTGCGCGCTTGAGTGCAACACGCTAGCCTTGCGCAAGTGCTCAGTAACGTTGCCTTTTTCATATTTCGCGACCATTCTTTGCAAAGCGAAAAGGAAAGGACCACTAGAGATGTATTGTTCTATCCGCATAATAAGATACCTGGGGTTTCCCAGTCCTAAAACCAAGATATGATTATGAGAGACACCGTCGTGGAGGGCTACGAAAATTTCGCCCATCTGGTCTTCTTTAACGTCCACTGACATTGCACAGTACACGGGCCATCTGGCATTTCCCCTCTTTCGAAATGCGACCACCTCGGCCGGCATCGAACCCGCGACCTTCTGGTCTGCAGTCGAGCCCCATAACCGCTGCTTTACCGCGGCGGACATGACTATTGGCATCAAATGAAACCTAAACAGCGGCAAGCCTTAGCGATGGTAGAGTACGCGTCACCCAGTCATCTCCGTGGACACGCGCAGTGCTGCCGAACCGGAGTGCTGCACGCCTGTCAATGACGATGGCTGGACGGCACACACTATACCATTTAATACTTGCCGCTGTTCGGGTTTCATTTACACCGATAGTACAGGAAACAATTTAGTCAGTGGTTTCTGGCGATGCTCTACAACTCCGCGCTCATACGTTAGGTATTCAGCCAATAATAAAAAAGCCGAGTAACTAAACATAATTGATTTAGTTAAAGGACAAATAAAAATAGCCCGATAACTGGAGGCTAGCTCGAATAGTATGCGTTCGGTTCAACTGTCTTCCGACATGCCTTTCATTTTTAAATTATTGGCTCATGTCAAACCACTCTGCGTCTCCCTCGTATATTTCACTGTTTCTTGGCTCGAGTTACGTGGCACGACGTGCACGTGCTTTTTGGCACAATATAGGTCACTTGTTGGTCAGCCCTACGCACTGTTGCTATGCGTCTCTTCTGAGCCCTCGTTTTCTTTTTTTATTCACCATCCTCTAGTTCAAAATGTTTAACCAACTAGCCAGCAAGTTCAGCCCTGAGTCCTTACATATTTATACCGGACGACACATGTAGATATGAACACACACTACAAGCATAGAGCCTTTAGTACTGAGAAATAAAAAACGCATTTCCAAAAAGAGAACGTTCGTAACATTTTACGGACAAGATCGCACAATCTTTCAGAGTGCAAGGCAAGTGTTTTACTGCGTCTTTATTTAACAGCGTGAAAAATCTTTTTTTTTCTGTTTTCTTCCCGTTGCACCATCTTCGTAATTTCATGACTCATCCTCACCTGCTCTCTTCCTGCCCTGCCCTGGTTCTCCGACAAAAAAGCAAAAAAAAAAAAAAGAAAAGAAAAGAAAAAGAAAAAAATATGCAAATATTGCACACCGGTAAAGGAACAGGCGTCCGTGTGGATCGCATAGTTGGGAGGACGAGATAACGGCTAAGCTGCCGCTTTAATAGCCGTTCTCCGTGCTTATGAATATGTTAAGTTTTTATGCTCTGCAAAAATCCTCCGAGTGCTAGTTTGCATGCAAATGTCTAAAGTGAGAAACATGGAAACGTTCGTTTCTAGCAAAGACTACCTCATAAACTTCACGAAGTGTTTGCTCTTGAAAAAAAAATGGTTCTGTACGCTCTCACTTAGCGTCACTGTGCCTTTAGTAACTGAGCTCAAAGTAGTTCCTCTTGAAATGGTAAGCGGGGAGACCGTGACAACAGCCGACCTGTTTATTTTTAGATGTGAAGCATCTTATGGCGAAGCTTAATCCGGTGGTGGTGGTGGTGGTGGTGGTGGTGTGCCGCGTGCCCACCCTTACTGCGCATGCGCAGACAGTTAAAAAAAATAAAAATAAAAAACCTCCTCTCCCCCTCTTTCTCCTCTAGGCATCCCTCCCCGCGGCAACCAAAACCCACACTGCGCATGCGCCTCCCTTCCTCTCTCCCCTCTTACACTCCCCCCCCCCTCTCTCCATCCCTGCCCGCGGCGTCTAACTCCCCCCTGCGCATGCGCGTCCCCCCCCTCTATCTCTCCTCTCCTACGCTCCCCCCCCTCTCTCCTCTACGCATCCCTGCCCACGGCGTTCACACTCCCACTGCGCATGCGTGTCACCCCCCCTCTCTCTCCTCTCCTACGCTCCTCCCTCTCGCCTCGCGACGCCGACGCAGGCAGCGTCTGCTAGCGAGTTTCTTGGTTGAAAAAACCGACTGCTCGCGCTGCACAACCGTTCACTGGCCATCCCGTATATATAGCAATGGATCTTGACCTCCAAGGTGGTGCCGGTGGGAGATTTCTCCTGTGCGTTGTTGAACAATAAAAATTCGCAGCGTGCGCGTTAACTAAAAGCGGAGTGCGGGTCTCTGTGTCCAGTCGGAGTCTTCTGTCTCTCATTGCCCATTAGCAGCGATTGGCATGTTCTAGTAGGAAAAACTGCTCCATCACTGCCTGCTTTGCGCCTCCCCAGTTTTCTCTCCTGCGCAACGCTGCGATGAGCGCCAGCGTCAACGCCGCCGCCAGTGTAAGCGTTGCGCCCGCTGCTTCACATCTACACATGGTTCCCTTTAGCGGGAGATGGTGTAATTTGAGTAACTACGCTACAGAACAAGGAAAACAGAAGATTACGTTTAAAAACTTTTGTTAAAACCATTTTAAAACTTAAAGCCATGGTTTTAACTTAGTCCACTAAATTATACAACGTACATTCAAAATTTTAAGCGAAGTTTGAGATGGCTGTTGTCTTTGTTTTGAGAAAGTTTTTCGCTTGGTGTGATGCACGCACGACTGTATTGTTAAAAAAAAAGAGCAATGGCATTTAAAATTTTAAGCAACCCTTCTTGCTATTTCTGCATCACTCCTTTTTTATTTCTATTACGATACACCGACGACGGGGCAGGTGATCTTCTTTGAATAACCGAGCGCTGAGCTAGTTGGTAAATATTCATTCTGTTTTCGCTTTCTGCATGGTTGCAGAAAGCGAAAAGAAAAAAGGTGTCGTATTGTTTATATTTATTGCGTATCTCACAGGCTAAAGGAAGTGGGAAGTAGATACCTGTTAATTGTTTATACGGCTGCAAATAAGCTAGGTAAGATTTGTACCGCTGTGCAGAGAAAAAATGAGCGAGTAAAAGACAAGAAGCGGACCGACATCTGTTTCGTTAAGCTTCGCCTTTAAGAGTTGAACGCGATAGCGATACCCTGTACCTAGTGCGTACTTCAACCACTCAGTGCGTACTTTTTTATTGTATGATGTTACTCGAGAAATTTAAATGGTAGATTACTAGAATGTAATCGATAAAGTTGAAAGTGGCTTGTGTCAGTGAAGCTTTCGAATATGGCTGCATTCTGAGTAATGGGTAGCATGCTTTAAACCACGAGCAATTATGCGCGTTAAATGTTTTCGCACTTGCTGTGCACCCACTACGCGGTCTTAAGGGAATAGTCGCAGTAACGTCTGTGCCTTTTATAATGGGTGGCCGGTTTTAAACCAAGAAGTAGTTATGATAATCACATGTTGTGACGCCCGATGGCAATGTGCGCTTGTACCACGCAATATTGCTGCGATATTACACGTTGTATTGTGAAGCCTGTATACAGGACGCGTGCGTTTGTAAAGCATGAAAGCTATTTTCACTGCATTTCCAAGCAGAGGAAGTTATTTCCACTGTGTTTCCAAGCAGACGCGTGGCTGTGTGGTAGAACACCTTCTCGCCACGCAAACGACTAGGGTTCGATCCTCACTCGGACGTGAAAATTTTTATTATTTATTTTATTTGCATCTTTCTCCATTTTTCGGTCACGTGCAAGATGATGATTTTTCGCTCACAACCGCCGACACCGACGCGGACGCCGACGCCGGAATTTCTGCGAAACGAGCTCTTTAACGCTATCGCGTTAAAACACCAACAAATTCACGGATCGCCGCACAGGTGTGGTGTATAAGCTTCCTTTTAGCTGCGGCCGCTTCTACGTAGCACAGACGGGCCGCTCTGCTAACCAGAGATTATTGAAACATCAGAGATTACCCTATTGAAAATCCTTGGTTGGTGGATACTGGAATCGTTGCTGGATATGGTGGAAACAATAGTGGATGTGGTGGAAATAATAGTGGATAAGCCGGAAGCTGTGGTGGTCATAATGGCTGATGATGGCGAGAGTGGAAAAAAATGGTGGCAAATGGTGGTGGTGGTGGCGAGCCAATGATGGTGGCAGTGGAAAATGCTGGTTGATGGTGGCGATGCAAAAATATGTTTTGGTGGATGGCTTGGTGAACAAGGCTGGATGACGGTGGCATAGTGGAAACATGGTGGATGATGGTGGCATGATGGAAATGCACGTGGCACAGTACGTGAAATCACTGTTATTTTCAACGTTTCCCTCTCGAATGTGTAGACAAATGTGTTTGCAGTCCAAATAAGCCAGCGCCGATCACTATGCTTTCTAGCACACTTTTTTTTATTCATGCGGTGTCAATACCGCCTCAATATTTGTGGAGCGCAGAATCCATGAATGCTTATGTTTATCACGTACTAATATCAGTTTGACAACCGTGATGTGGTGCTGTATTGTGATGTTTACGTGTCTACAGGTATCGGCGTGAACAGCGACGGTAAATGTGTTACATCGCCGCGCAATTGTAGAAGTAAATGAGACTTTTCAAAACTCAATGGGCTGACCAGAAAACAGCCGCCACTTGATATCGCCACGCTAGAAACGCAACTCTGGAAATGCTTGCACACTCATTACCTCAGCTGCACTTTAAGGTAACAGCGAAAATGCGTGCGAAGCTAAAATGCACAATCGTTTACGTTCGGCATGCGTCGAGATAAGCCGCACCAAGTATGACTTCCACCATCCTATTCTATCACCATGATTTCCACCAAAGTTTAGGCCTAGCGTACCGACCGAGCGTCTACGTGTCATCGGTCATCGGCGCTTCTAGGTTTCAGCATACACGATTCCGACGAGTAGGAATGACTTTCCAGCTCAGCTGCGACATCGCTTAACCTAAATGAAGCGTTTTTTCTTGTGTAAGGCGTCCGCACAAGAAGCGATGAACATACCGATTCCTATGACGGAGGGATCAGCCATGTTTTTTTTGGCCTAGTGGTTATGTAGTTGTACCTAACGATAGCTACACAGATCAGTGCGCTGGCACGGCCGCGCTCGTTGCGCGAAAAAAACATCACAGTATTCAATCAATTGTAAGCGCGTATTTATCGAACGAGCTTAGAGTCGACACGAAGCCTCTGCACATGATTCCCTTTCGAAAGAACGAGAAACGCATATATATTAATATAGGCAGTAACAGCCGGGTGATATAGTTATGTTGTGAATTGTAACAGAAATTTAGTGCTGTTGCCATTATCGACATGCCATTCGTTACTGGCAACTGTTTTCGTTTGTTAATAAGTATGCAAATTTTAGTAGGAGGGCAAGATCGTGTCTGTCTCGAGTATGCGACGTACAACGCTGAAGTGAAACGGTGTGTTAGTGTTGACTAGTCGTTCTGCGTCCCTCAAGACGAGTTTCAGCGTGGCGTAGTGGTAAAGTGCTTGGCTCATGTTCCGAAGGTGCCACGTTCGACTCCTCGTGGCGGAAAGCTTGTTTTTTTTTCAGCGTTTTTTTTTTTGCCCTGCTGCTTTCTTCATTGTTTTCTATGCAATTATTTAGGTATGGCAGCTAGGGACGATGAACCTGACGGTTTAGAGCCGTTTAGCGCTCCGTTGGTTTCCAGCATCCATCACACTCCAGCATCCATCATACGCCAGCTTACACCATATGCCACCGTATTCCAGCACCATAATCCACCATAATGATGGATGGTGCAATCCACCATTCCTATGGTGGACAGATTTTCAGTAGGGTATTGAAACATAAGACATCGCTAACCGGCGACTCACCTTCTAATATTTCTTTACATTACCGAGAGTGTAAGTGCGCGCCGAAGTTCAATGAATGTGCAGTTTTGTACCAGCACAGGAATGAAGAAACGCGTTTAATGATTGAGGCTTGGTATATCGATAATAGTGACAGCGCATGCGTGACTCAACCGTCGATTAACTTGCATAAAGAAGAAATCAAATGCCTTAACAGTTATCTGTCACGTAGACCTGCACGCGTGCTGGATTGATGGTGTGGGAGGGAGTGTCGACGAAAGGACGAATCCCAACACAAAAACATAACTGTTTATTCAACTAGCCGAAGCATCGGACGAGAATTCTGACGCTACATTCGTCTGGTAACGGAGCAATAGTGATCTCGCGAGCTTGGCAGCCTGGTTTTTGTAGCCACCGCCGGTGACGTATGTCTCGGTTGATGCTGCGGTGGCGCTGTGGCTTATCGGAATGCAGTGTAGCGGGCAGCCGTGTCCCGCCGAGCCAAATGATAGCGAGGTGGAGGCTGCGTGGAATTATGCGCAGATTGTGTCTCCACAATAGCTTCGCACATTGCAGGGGCATGCGCGGATAAGTTTTCGTGCCTTCTTCTTTTTCCGCCGTTGTGCGCCTTTGCAGTTATTAGTCGGCCTGCTTCTTTGGTTTCTTTAATTGTTATTTGTTTGTTCCGTGGTAGGACTATGTCACAGTTTTCTAAGATTCGAGTTTGCCCTGTTGAAGTTCAAATTTTGTGCGGCTTTCTGCAATTATGTACCATACATGCCAGGAGGATTTGTGCCGTGACCGCGGAATCCTGGCGTCAAGTCAGATTTTAACCTACCAGGAAAGCCTCAAGGTCCATTGCTCTACTCCGTGTGACAATCGCCACCAGAAGCAACTGTACGCCGATTGGATGAAGGTAGCTAACCAGCATGCGGAATTCATATGAAGTGTAAATCTTCGGGAAATTCAGCCACGTAAGAGGAAGACATTTTCTATTGTAAATACCTTACCAGTCCTCGGAGGATCTGTCCTAGATGATAGTCACTGCAAAATCCTAGCCTTAGGTTTAAATATTGTTTTCGAGCTAACCTCGAACCAAGAGACGTTTTCAGTATACCGCGTACTATCACTAGACTAGTACCTCAAGAAGAGCGCTCACGCTGCATTTCAGACTGAGTTGCTAGTGTAAAGGGACCTAATAAGCATCTCAAATGTTCTGATCCTATCCGGCCTTTTGTTAATTATTTTGCGGAGAAGAAACTCAGGGCAGTGCTTTCAGACAAGCATGGGTATTTCATAACTATGCCTGAGAGCATGTTCTCAGAGAAAGGCGTTAACAGCCTTAAAAAGAATTTTAGGACGGTAAAACTTAAACCATCGGTAGTTATGCAGGCACTGTCTTTTAGAGTGATTTCATTGATTTAGAGTATACGTATATACAATTCAAAGCGTGTTTGCGTTATGTTATTGTTATTGTAATAGTGCGCACACAAGTTCTGCCATCTCGACGTCTGTTAGGATTGAGATTCTTAGACTTCACCTTTCTGCACTTCATATTTGGCGTACTGACTTGATACGTTGCTGCCCATATGTGCAATGGCTGCGTGGCAGTTGTCATGAGTGAAATTTTTCCTACACGCACGCATTCATGTAAGCACTGAATAATTTGAGTGATTTTCAGCACTTGATCCTACAGTGTAGTGCTTTCTTATTGCTAACCCTGAAATGTGAGCTTACTTTGTGCATAAGGTCTTCACAGAGAGCACGTGTTAAGAATTACTTCCGGTGCTGACTTGAACCGAACGAGAAATGAACTGATGATTGAATACTTGACTAAGTTAGTTTGAAAGCAATTCGTGGAATGCAGCATGCATTTGCTGCTCTAAGAACTGATTACGACTGAAACTTAATTCTTTGTCAGTAGGCATATGCTGCTACTCTGCAATATATAAGCGTTTAGTAAAACCTGGTGCGCTAGATATGCGCAGAAGTAAGCATAAACCAAACAGCGGTTCTTCACGGTGCTGACCGCTTTTATTGCGACACATGTGCAGGTTGTCAACATAATCACTGCGCAATATTCGTTTGAACGAATCATGAAATATGTATATACAAAACGTGCAACGTGTGAAACCGAGAAAAATAAATTGAAAGTGGGATGTGTTCGTCGTTCTCCTATGACGGTGCTGATGAGCTGCGTGCCAGTGCGAGACGCTACCGAAGCCGAAAAAAAAGAAGAAAATTGCAGGCAAAAAGGCAAGGAGAGGTTGATATAGGCGGGTTGAGTAAAAAGAAGCTGCACTCTCCACGAACACATTTCCATCTAGACGTCGCTAGGAAGCTTGTTAGTTCGAACGCGAGATACATGAGATGCGGCGACGATTGCATTAATACGCTGAGATAACGATGTCGACTAGCAGGCAAGATGTCAATCTGCATTTCAGATGAGTTGAGTGTAAAGAAAGGATTTGCATATAGTTTTTTTTCTGCGGTCCCTAAGCGTCAGCTGTAATTTGTTGATGAGCGCATACCTTGAGTATCCAATACCTACTGACGGCCGGAGTATGTTAGTGCATAGGCACCCGTCCTCTTTCCAGGAACATTCAACGAAGACTTGCAGCGCTGGCTTTCTCAGCACCAGTTGACTCGCCGGTGTACCTCCGTAGACGTGCACCTAGCAACGTAGCCTTCACAGGGTTTCGCGGAAAGGCGCACTATATAAAGTCTTCATCACCAGAAGTAGTTTCGGTCATTGTGAACCACAACATGGTGTCTGTGCTCGAGTGGCACTAACTACATGGCGGCGCTGACACGAAATACATGTTTGAGTGCAATTGTTACAAAAAAAATTGCTATACCGTTGCCATGCAGGCTTGCGACCACTTGAAACGAGTGTTTTATATTGCAGCTCATATAGAACGAGAATGTACATTTCCACGTGATTACAGAGCTCCTTGTCCTTCAGCAGTTTCAAATTGCGTACGTAAGTCTAATAGTATATCGACCTGGTCACTGCTCCTACGACAGAGTAGTGGTGCTGCCGTGCTAATCGGGGTCATGTCCTCAAACGGGTCTTGTCACGCACCGACGAAGTGCATATTCACATTCCTTACCCGATAACGATGGGGAAGGCTGGCTGGCGCATGAAACTCCAATTTGTTTACAGTCCAATGCTTCGAATACATCACGATTTGTTTGGCACTGATGCCTACAGCAAACATTTTGCATCTGCGAACGATGGTGATCAGTCGCATGAGCAACCGTGTATCCGCAGACAGAACGGTCTTCCCCCATGTCTGACTTCTCATTTATTCGAACATTCAAGCACCGTCGACTGCGAGTGACGTGGCATTTACCGCGTGCATGTGCAATTTGTTGAACAATACCATATATGCACTACATAAGCCTTGACAAGCGCTGAACACCGTCATCACCTACTGTATGATCACAACGTTCAAATGTTCGTCCACTGGGAGGTGAAACTTTTAGAGCTGTCCCAGAACGGAGAAGACCGTATTTACCCCTTGTCTACTAAAATGTTTCCAAATCCATGTGTTGGCTGATCTACATTAGTGCCCACTTAAAAATTAATTGTTTCGTTCAATTGTTTAATGTAGGAAAATGACGAATAGGCGGGCCTATATAAGTAATAGCATTTTATAGCGTTATATAATCACCACTGGCGACCGCTACGCCTTTACAGATGCGAGAGCACATCACTAGCAGGACGTAGAGTAAAGATCGTACAGCGTCCAGCGCCCGACCGCATAAATGGCCATCTACAGGTGCTCTCAGGCGGTGTGCGTTAAAGGGGCGGTGGTCAGCGCCTGTGAAGTGCCTTTGCCCCTTAGTCCTCTGCACCTCATACCGTATATATATATATATATATATATATATATATATATATATATATATATATATATATATATATATATATATATATATATATATATATATATATATATATATTGTGAGCATTATTCCGTCCTATGTCCTGACACACCTTTTGCCATGGTCGGAATAGACCTGGTCGGACCACTTCCCGTAACGCCATCAGGCCATCGCTGGATCGTCACAGCCGTCGATCACCTCACACGGTACGCAGAGACCGCTCCTCTACGCACAGGTTCTGCGTAAGACGTTGTCGCCTTCTTTTTGGAAGCCATTGTGTTGCGTCATGGTGCACCTGGCGTACTGTTGAGTGATCGAGGCAAGGCGTTTTTGTCCACGATTCTTGAAGAAGTCCTAAAAACTTGTGGCACAGTTCATAATACGACGTCAGCCTACCACCCACTAACAAATGGCCTGACAGAGCGATTTCATCAGACTCTAACCGACATGATATCAATGTACATCGGACCAAACCACGATAACTGGGACAAGATTTTGCCGTTCGTGACGTTTGCGCACAACACCGCTCTCCAAGTAACTACCGGATATTCACCTTTGTCCCTCATCGATGGTCGTGCGCCGACATTCACCATCGAAGCCGCTTTCTTCAATGTAACGACGAAAACCTCTACAACTACGCCAGAACATTTCGTCTCTGTTGATGACTGTCGACAATGTGCTCGGCCCAACACGGAGGCCAGTCAACAAGACCGCTAGCAACGTTATGGCAGCTTTCGTCGAGACGTCACCCTTACGTCCTGGAGATGAAGTACTACTGTGAACGCCTGTTCGTACTCCCGGATTGTGTGAAAAATTTCATTCACACTTTCTTGGACCTTACGTTGTTCGTGAACGAACATCCCCAGTGAACTACCTTGTCACTCCCGTTGAGGTTTCCTCGGACCGTCGTAACCGTGCTTCTGAGATAGTTCACGTTTGTTTCGCGTCTCAAACAATTCGTTCGCCGTACGGTTCCCGCCTGAGTCTCGGGCCGGGCCGGCCGCTCGCGCGCGAGGGGGAAAATTAGTGTGAGCATTGTTTATGCGCTACACCTTTTCATCTGTACATACTCATCATCACCGCTTGGGTTTTGGGCTGTGGGGATCATACACGATACATACCAACTCATGCCCACACAGTGTATGCGAAGGCTGCCTCCGCCAAGCTTTCGCATACAGCGCTAGAACAAAGTCCGGCCATTTGCTTAGTGACCGCAAAGAACCGCCTAACGCTAGCCTTTTGACTCATTCCAACGCCAGTCGATTGCACAAGGGAGCGTGGCTTGATCGCTAGTAGCACTGCGCGCGCGCACACATTTGACTCTATTTTCTGCGTCGGAACGCTCCCGTTAGTGAATGGCCGCCTGTCCAGCGTTCCGAAGAATTTTATGAGCACCTGTACGCAATTAAATAAGCTAGGCAGCATGGCGGGCGAACGTTTGTTATTTTCTGCGTAGGCGACCGTAAATAAAGGAGTAGCCAGTTTCTACGGCGAAAGCGTGATGATGAATGCCTAACGGAGACGATTAAAAGACTGGCGTGGCTAATCCAGCCTGAAAATTTTAACTGGTGTTACACTTAGATAATAATATTATTATAGGTTTTTTTACGTCCCAAAACCAGCATATCAGAAACGCCGTAGTGGAGGGCTCCAGCAATTTCGACCGTTTGGGGTTCATTTCGTGCAGTGATGTCACACAGTACGCGGGCCTCTGTCACTTCGCGTCCACCCGAAATGCGACCGCCGCGGCAGGGGATCAAATCCGGCGCCTTCGGGTCAGCAGACGAGTACTGTACTGATCCACCGTAACTGACACACACTTGGATTAACGCTATGATGTTGCTATTGTGAAATCATTGCAATAATTGGAGCCTTCTTTAAAGGAATAAATGGTATATCAGTTGCGTTGTATGGTCAATGCTTAGTGAGATTTGTTGAATGTGAAAAGAGCCGTTAGATTTATGGTACTCCGCAATGGAATATGCAGTCAGTATAGCGCTTTTCATTAGCGCAATCTACCATGTGAACGACGTCAAGCACATTATGCTACAGCGCAGCAATGCGTCTTTGTTGCGCATCTTCCCACTACTTGTCGCTGTACAGAAAAAGTGG
>JALIZH010016017.1:0-20550 GCA_030522465.1 Rhipicephalus appendiculatus
TGACGAAGACAAGTCAACTTGCCGAAACATTGTTTTCAGCGAAGCATCCAAATAAACTTGCTGAGCTTGTCGAGTTTCTTACCTGTGCCTAGCGTACTGCTCTTGTGTGTTCTTATGTAATATACGCGAAAGCAATCGCATATTTTGATATGAACTTTCGTGTTTTCTTTTTCTTTTTTTTTTTGTCTGGGTGAACAGATCTCAAGGTGAATGTGCCACCGCGCATTACAAATGTGCGATCTTCTATCGTTGCAAACGAAGGTGACTCCGTGGAACTGCCTTGCGCTGCCCAGGGATACCCTCCGCCCAAATACTTGTGAGTACTTTTCGTTTTGTATTCTTTATTCTCGGAATGCAAATCACTTTTGGCGAATACAAAACTGCAACGAAGCTCCCTTAACTGCCCTACGGCGGTAAACTATTCGACTGCACTTACTGCATCGTGAAAGAAAGCATGCCCGCTGAAGTGAAGCGACATGCGCTCGTTGGACGATTATTCATCGAAGTGAACTTTGCAGTAAGCAATTACCGACCCCGGCGCCTGCATTTCTGTGGGGGCGAAATGCAAGAACACCTATGTTGTTATGTGCAGTTTAAAGAACTCTACGTGGTCAAAATTGCTGCTGAGTACTCAACTACAGCGCGCCCTCTAATAGCATCGTTTCCCAACTAAGAGCGAACCAAAGTCATTTTGACCGTTTCTATCTATCTATCTATCTATCTATCTATCTATCTATCTATCTATCTATCTATCTATCTATCTATCTATCTATCTATCTATCTATCTATCTATCTATCTATCTATCTATCTATCTGTCCACTTTCGTCTGGGCGCTTTCGTAGTCGCCTCCTTAACTTCAGACGTACCAAAATTCGCATGGGAGGGCACTAGTGTATGATGAACACGATGAACAGGTCCTTAGATGAATAGCGTGTAATGCATGTCACGTACTTCATGAAACCCTCTCTTATAGTCACTTGCGGCGTATACCCGTATACCCCGGCCTTTGCAATGCGGGTGTGAGCCACAGGTGATTAACCGTTTGTACCAATCCAGGAACGGCGGTAACAGACTTTCAAAAATCTTAACGTCATTGCATTTGGAGCCTGTGTCGCTGAAAATGCGGGGCCGGAGTAAGGAGCGTTGCCGATTAGGGAAATACCAGAGGGACGAAAAGATTGAAAATCAATGTTAGAGTCGCAATCTAACGCAGGCATTCCGCGGGGCAGTCAAACATTCTTCCTTAGATCTACACCAGCGCTTGAAACTGTTCACGAAAAAGACGCAATGATGGCGTCATATCGCAGCAACGTCAACTGCGGTTGCAATGTTCGATATTGGCGCTTATAACAATGCAACAAACTTTACATATTAACTCGCATGTCTCGCCAAGCTATGATAAGGGGCTTCTCAGCCTGAAGGAATACAGCATAAACTCTTTCTCATGATGAGCAAATCATCCACAATAGCGTGCAGATCATTTCGATAAAACTGCCATTTGCACTGGAAGGTGAGTACCGACGCCACGTAGGACGATAGGATACCCTTAGATAAGTGCGTATGACGACCCTGGTACGCCGCGATCAATCCCGTAGCAAGGGGGGCTGAGGAGGGGGAAAGGCCCTAGAAGTCCCCTCCCCCGCCCAAATTGCTGCATCCTCAAATAGGTACTTTTCTCAAAACAGGTGTTTTCTTTAAATAGTTATGGCATTCAGCAAGTGCTCCCACCCCACCCCTCCACCTTCCCGTGAAAAATTCCACGCTGTGCCTGCCCGCGATATACCCATAACTACTCAAAATGCACGAAGTCAGTCCGACTCGCAAGGCTTGACGCAACGAACTAGAACAATTCCTTATAGGCCACTATTTGCTTACTGCTTTGCATGACATCGACTCCCAAAATGAGTCGGGTCTGCATTATTATTATTATTATCAGCTGCAGCATTCTCATGCCCCATTATGCTACAATGGGTTGGACACTAGTGATACGTGGTATTGTGATCTTGCCTGGAATTGGGAATGAAAGCACTTCAGTGCATGTGCACGCTGTTATACGAATGGTACATTACATTTTACAACAGGGGCTTGAATCAAAATGGGAAACCAAGGTGGTTTCGCATGTGTCTCCTTGACAACCACAGTGACTCCTATGACGCTAATGATGACGATGATTGATGGGGTTTAAAGTCCCAAAACGGCGATATGATGATTAGAGACGGCGTAGTGGAGGGCTCCGGAAATTTCGACCACCTGGGGTTCTTTAACGTATTCACCTAAGTTTAAGTACACGGGTACCAAGCTCCTTCGCCTCCATCGAAAATGCGCCAGCCGCAGCTGGGATTCGATCCCGCGACCTGCGGGTCAACAGTCGAGCACCCTAACCACTAGACCGCCGTGGCGCGTAATTCCTATGACGCGTGCAAGCCTATAACAGCCAGCCATAAACGAATACAGTTGAACCCAGTTATAACAATACGGTAAAATCTCGTTAATTCGAACTCGACGGGAACTATCAAATTGTTCGAATTAAGCGGAGTTCGAAATAGCGGGCGGCCACTAGAATGAACGGACATAGCGCCACACTGCGCTGGAAGAGCCCAAAGAACCCACCTCTGGACTCGTTATTGCCAATTAGGTGCTACTACACGTTTGTGGCAGGTGATTTCGTAAATAAGGTTCATGGAGCTTTAACAGTAAACAGAAATTAATTGATCAGTCAGTGATATGCCAGAAACAAGCACCGACATACACTCATGTGCATAACGCTATTTATGCTCCAAAACATGTTTATTTACATAACATAATCAACGAAATCAAAATTAAAAGTAATCAGTAATTTGCATTTGCTTGCGTTTTCTCCTCATGGGCGTCGTTTGTAGCTTGCCCAAGAGCTTCCAGCCCGGCATCCAGCCGGAATCACAGGTTCTTGGGAGTCATAATCGACCGAGACCTGTCTTGGACCCCACACGTGAACTACGTGAAAAAAACGCTTGACTGCCATTTGTCACTTGTTCAGGTTCCTAGCAGGAAAAACTTGGGGAGTATCTGTACAGTCTATGTTACAGCTGTACAGGGTATTGTTTATTGGATTCCTGCGGTACAGCCTGCCTGTAATATCCAACACGTGCAAAACTAACCTGCGCACACTCCAAAGCATTCAAGCTCAGGCTCTCAGGATAAGCCTTGGTGTACCACGCGGCGCACATACCCAGCATTTCGGGACATCGCTTTTAGTTCACCGTTTTTCACACCACGTGGCGTACAGACCTTCAACTTTCAAAACTGGCGCGATAACGCATGGCGCGCGGCAGACAAAGTGGCCATACATAAAAAAAAAAAAAAAAAAAAAAACGAAGCAGCTCGATGTCGACTATCGCCACCGAGAGCGAACCGTGATCGCTGACTGATAAGCGCAAGTCGTGTACGACGAGAGGTCGGTTGGTTGCTCGATCGTGAATCAAGTATTTTTTTTCTTTTTTTTTTTTTTTAGTGAATCCGCGCGCACAAGTCACTTGGCTGCGCTTGACAAACTCGTATTTCGAAAGGGCGTGCTGCCCTTCCTCTCGTCCTTTTTAATATATTTCGTGCGGTTGTATAGTTGTCGGCCCCACTGGTTTCTTGAAGAAAGTTAGGACGTCCTTTTGTCGAGGCCGTTTTTGTAATCTGTGAAAGCTAATTTCGAGAAAATAATATCAGCCTATGAGGTGACGATGACGCTTTGAGAATATGTAGAGACAGGCTTCACGTAGCTAATATTTGTTGGCGTCACTTAACAAGTGATTTTTTTCGCGCTATAGAGTGAAGGCAACGTGCCGTGCCGTATTCGCTGCCAGTGATAATCTTTTTTAAGAGCTCAAAACGTAGCAGAAATAAAGGCCTAAATTCATTACAGGGACGAAATTGCTGAATTATTATCCAAATTTAAGCATTTTAAGAAAGACGCCTTAATTTAAACAACGCTCTTAACGTTTCTAGAGCACATAATAAAAGACGTCCGAAATGTATTTCATTGTACATGACATGCTATACAGCTCGTCTTCCCCTCTTTGCTGACTGTTCGTGAAAGCGTAATGAAACCAATTATATTCACATATGCGACCGTCCGCTGTGTTGATGTAGCGGTTACAGTGCTCGGGTTCTGACCCGAAAGCCGCGTGTCCGACCCCCGTCCGCAGAGGTCACATTTCGATGGAGGCGAAATGGAGGAAGCGCGTATACTGTGCGATGTCAGAGCACGTTAAAGAACACCACATGTTCGAAATTTCCGGAGCCCTCCACGATGTCGTCCTTCATAATCATATCGTGATTTTGTGACGTAAAATCCCCGATGATATTTGGATGTACGTACATAACCGCAAAGCACACCTCTTTGTTTCACTGGCTATGCGGTCTGCACAACGGCATCAGGTCTTGGTTAGAGACCCGATTATTTCGGCCAGTTTTATTTAGAACGAAGAACGCGTACAAGCGAGTTTGAAGATAGCTCTCGTCTGGTTTCCTTGCTGCTACTATAGTGTAATTGTTTCTTTGCACGTATTGCTCAAGAACAGCGCGGTAATATTTTTACATGGTGATGTTTCTTAAAAGGTCCCTCTGTAGGACCTATTTATTACTTGCTTGACGCGCTTATTGGCGAGTTTTTAAATCAACCACTCATTGGTGCAATTAAATGTTTGACGCTAGTGCCATTCTACGCTTCTGGCACGCAACACAACACACGTTAAGGGGCCTTCTCACACTACATGACATTATCATAGTTTCTTTTTTTTTTCGAACAGTTTCAAGCACCGGCGTGGCTGTGTTGTAGAACACCTGTTTTCCGTGCAGAAGTACTGGGTTCAATTTACTCGCGAGCTATTAATATTCTTCATTTATTTGCAGCTACCTCGACCTTTTGCCCACGGGCAATGCTTTTTTTTTTCACTCACAACGAAGACGCCGACACCAGCGTCGGCACCGGATTTTTCGCTACAGATAACTTTTTTGTGGAATACTTAGCCACCAATGAAATCACGCGCTGCTCCAAAAACGCGGGGTTGGTGTAATATCAGTATACTATAGCATGCCTCGTTCACATTAGGGACGCCTCTGATAAGACAACTACTCAATTTTTTCAAAGAAAATTTGTGCCTCACATAACAACAACAATATTAATAATAATAATAATAATAATAATAATAATAATAATAATAATAACAACAAATATATTATTCTCATATGAGTATTGTGTTACTGTTGTTGTTGTTGAAGAGTTTATTGTTTCACATTTGTTTTCACGGATGGATCTACAATGGATGAAAGCTCGTCTGCGGCTTTTCATATACCCGTATATAAAATAGAAAGAGATTTCCGACTTTCTCGAAAGACATCGTCTACAGCAGCGGAGCTTGTTGCAATATTACAAGCCTCAAAATTCATTGTTGAAAGCCAGCAAAGGCAAAACTGGGTAATATATAGTCTGACTCCAAAGGAGCGCTACAAATGATTAAGGATTTTAATTTTCATATAGATGATAGCATAATATATGAAATCTTAAAAACAATTACCATCGGTTATCTGGACGGCCATGAGATATGTTTTCAGTGGCTTCCAAGTCACGTAGGAGTGATGGGAAACGAAAATGCTGACAAATTAGCCACTGCAGCACACAAAAAAGTTCACTTGACACCAGTGCCCGTTTATTTCTCAGAAAGCAAGAAGGTTCTTTCCGAACTGCGCCACAAATTGTGCAAAAACGCTTGATTTGACGAAAATACAAAGTCTTCACTCTTATATCAAATAGATCCGTCTCTCCGATTTACACCTAATCAAAAGATTGATAGACCATTTGACACACTACTGCACCGTCTACGATTAGGTGTTGCATACACACCTCACTTCTTATGCCGCATAAAAACAAGAACGTCCCCGCACTGCGACCACTGTGATCATGTCGATGCGTCAGAGGAGCATATCATTATCAGTGAATGTCCGCGAATTGACGAACAACGCGCTCAACTGAGTGATCGATTGAACCGCCTCGACAGACGACCATTTACGATTGGAAAAGTACTTGGACCATGGCCACACCTCGATAATCAAAGGCGCGCAGTGAGCACCCTCCGTGATTTTTTAATGGACACAAATTTAATTTACTGTCTTTAGTTCTTATTATACCTTGCCACTATTTGTTCGGACTCTATCCGCGACGTGATCACGATATATCAGTGTTGTACACGTTCCTCTAAAACTGTAACGAAAGCTCGTTCCTCGTTCCTTCCCAATTTTGGAACGAGTTCCCGTTAGAAGTTCCTTAAATGCGAAAGGAACTCGTTACAGTTACATTTCGAAAATTGGAACGTGCCTTTACATTAACGGTACATTTGACTTTTTAATCAAAACACAGTGTCGGATTTAAGAGGGTGTTGAGGCGAGCTCGTTGGTACGGATCCATAAGAATACGCAGCGCTAAAACAGCACAAGACACGCCGAAAACAAGGACGGGCGCTGACTGCCAACCTCGTTGGCAGTCAGCGCCCGTCCTTGTTTTCGCCGTGTCTTGTGCTGTTTTAGCGCTGCGTATTCTTATGGATAGTGTCGGATAATCCTGAGGCGAAATAAAGTGAGCAATTTAAAGCTCACATCGAGCTGCATATATTTATACGAATTTAACACCGCCGCCAGCAGGTTATACGTACTTAAGAGGAATCTAAATAAACGCTCCTAGACAAATGTTTTAGAGACCACCGGCCCTACTGCAACTTTCGTGCTCGTCTATTTGAAGTCTAACCCGTGTGGCACATTCCACTTCGGCCTTCAAAGGCGCAGCCAGGATACTGCGCTTCAGATATTAAAATAGTATTATCCACCAATGTACCAATATAAATAAATTTATTGCACAGGAAACTCCATGAAAAGGGACAATACTTAGGCGCTTAATCAGTGCTGATTCAATATTTCAATGTGAGTCGAAAATATGTGAGGGATAAATGTATATTTTCAGCTTAGTAAAGTTTCCTGTTTGCAGTCAGCGAACATATTTCTGTATATTTCGTTCTCTATCTTTATCTCTCTTTCTTCCCTTTCTCTCTACTTTTCTCTTTCTTTATATATCTTTCCTTCTCTCTCTCTGTTTTTTCTAAACTCATTCTGCCCTTCTCCTCACCCTCACTTCCCTTTCCCACCCCATTGGGACACTCTACTAGGCAAGGCTATGCTACGCCCAGTGTGCGCGCATGTTGCAGAAAAACGCAGAGGCAATAATTTCTTCAATATCCCACTTCATTGGGATGGTCACTCAGCTGAGAAATACATACGAGCAAATGGAAAGTCAGCCAGAATGTTATTTGCATTGGTGAGGTGTTTATGCTTACCGCCATTCTAGTGTATAAATGGTAATGGCCGTTACTTGGTGTATTCGCTCTGTGAATGCAAATTCTTTACTGCTGTGTATTCGTCGTTGGGTCGCGATACGAGCGCACTGAACATATTATTTCTCTGTCTGTATTGATTTACTGTCAAGTGTCACGCCTATGTTGAATAAATACCATGAAAGAAAAAAAAATTACACCATCTCTCACTAAAGGGAACCATGTGGGGATGCGAAGCAGCGCTGGTGTTCACTTGTGTTTCCATTGGTATGTTTCCGTGTATGTTTGATTTGTGTGTGTGTAATTTGTGTGTGTGTGGAGTTGTGTATCAGCGGTGCTGCTTGCGCTGCTGTCACAGCTTACGTTACCGATGCCGCTACAACTGGCGCCAACGTTGACATCCATAGCGCCGTTGCGAAGGAGAGTGCAACGGAGCGAGCGCGCGTCGCATTATATACGAGAGCACGCCGCATTATATACGAGCGCATAGCTGCGCCGGAGAGAGAGGAACGGGAGAGGAGAAACAAATCGGAGGAAGCGCTCACGCCACCTCCTTTACGCCACCTCCTCCCACCTCCGTAAAACTTCTTTTGGGCCTAGTTGGTTCATAATCCTAAATGTACATTTACAGCGCAAACGCAAAGACGGACCACAAAACAGGAAAGAAACGACACACACCTCCCACCTCCTCGCGCAGGAGAGCGTCCTCCCACCTCAAGGGGAGAGTTGGCCCATGCGCAGTAAGGGCGGTCAGGCCGCACACCACCGGATTGAACTCCACTCTAAGCTGCTTCGAATCTAAAAAGTGGATAGCCAAGTGGTTACGACGCTCGCCTTCAGATCGTGGATAGGCGGTTTCGAATCTCGCCTCGCCGCAACTTTTTTTTTCGCCAAGAATTTCTCTTTTTTCGCTTCCCCTGTGTCTCTTTCTTTCGCTCTCTCTGTGCTCGTTCTATCGCCCATCAGAGTTATTGCATCCTGCGCCGGACAAACCAGGGCACGTGCTCTGGGAGCGAAGCAAAAGAGGAAAAGGCAGAAGAGAGCACGTGCCGGTTCATGATGACGATAATTTTCTTTCTACGACACAAAAAAATGAATTATTCCTCCCACACGGGGTCAGTCTCGGCGTCTTTCGCTACCCGGCGCCCCCGGCAGGCGCCTTAAAGTGAAAACCAGGATGCATCACAGTCACGTGATAGGCGAGTGGTACATTTTGGCGCCTTATGCGGTTGCCCACCCGCCCTGTTCAGTGTGATGGGCTGCGTGCGTGCGCCTGTTGAATGCCGTGGAACGTTTACAACAGGAACGCCGTTCCCTGTACCGTTCCCTCGTAAACGTAACGAGTTACCGTTACAGTTCCACCGATCCTGAATGGAACGGTGGCGTTCCTCCGTTCCTCCAAAAAGGAACTAGTTCCTGGAACGTCGTTCCTTGGAACGCCGTTCCGTACAACACTGCGATATATGAACTGGACTACGCCCATATATACTGTGCTCATTCATTCGTTATAAGCCCTATAGTGTATATATGTACCAAGTGACTCTGATTATTTTTTTTCTTCTTTTATTCTTAATTTTTCGTATTTTTATGTTTATCTTGTACATTACTTGTCATGATGTTGGGATAGCCTGCTCCAACGTAGCCTACCTTCCCATATTTTGTCAGATATATATAAAAAAAAAGTTTATTGAACTCTGCCGTAGGGATCGGCCGGTAGCTTGACCAACGACTCAAATCAACGGATCTTGCGGGCGAACGAGAAGCGCCATCGAGCAATGCGCGGTATACAGACAGACCTGCGATGTCGGAGGAGATGATGACCCACTATAACGTTCGTTGTTCTTCACTCTATTATTATTATTATTATTATTATTATTATTGTTGTTGTTGTTGTTGTTGTTGTTGTTGTTGTTGTTGTTGTTGTTGTTGTTGTTGTTGTTGTTGTTGTTGTTGTTGTTGTTGTTGTTGTTGTTGTTGTTGTTGTTGTTGTTGTTGTTGTTGTTGTTGTTGTTGTTGTTGTTGTTGTTGTTGTTATTATTATTATTATTATTATTATTATTATCGTTATTATTATTATTATTATTATCATTATTATTATTATATAAACGACAAACAGTGAGTAGTTGTCTTATAAAGGGCGTCACTAACGTAAACGAGGCATGTTACTATTGATATTACACCAAGCGCACGTTTTCGAACAGCGCGTGATTTCATTGTTGGCTAAGTATTGTTAGCGAAAATAAACGTCTTCCGGGGGGCCAGAATTTGAGATAGATGCAAATAAATAGACAATATGAATTATTCGGCTCGAGAGGAAATCTAATCCAAGACTTCGCACGGAAAACAGGTGTTCTACACTGTTTCGATAAAAAAGCACTATAATAATGTCTTGTAGTTCGAGGATCCCCCCTTCACACATGTAATATTGCGTGGCAGAAGTGTAGAATCGCACCAGCGTCGTACATTTGAATTGCACAGTGAGTGGCTGCTGTGACAACCGACCGATTCCCAAGTGCACAGGAATAAGTAATCAAACCGGCAGACGGCTGGAGGCGACGGGCCATGCCTGACGTTACTGAACTGACTTTTTAAATAAAGTTTTCTCTCTCTCTCTTTCTTATTATCAGCAACACCATCAACAAAGAGTGCAGCTACGCATTTGCGCTTGTATAGCCTTCCGGATCGAAGAAAAAAGAATTATGTCCTAGCGAGCATTTTGCATGCTGTACTTACAAAAGGCACTGTAGGACAGTTTGAAACAATATGTATGTTACGAGCACAGACGTACCTTTCCTTGCGGCAGGGTGGATGTGTCCGCCGAGAAATTAAGCGAGGCTAGCGACTGTGAAGGTGAAGTGAACGAAGCTCGATTGCGAAGTGTTGCGCTAACGCGTTCTCCTCTTAAATTCTTTAATTGGTTTATGCGCGCTTCGAAAATTTCCTTACAGGTTATACGCGGAGGATAAAATGTTCTGTCAGTGCACGGATATATGAATGTTGCTCAATGTCTTGAATAATAAATAGCGCAGAAACTAACGAATTATGTTGAGCGATAACGGTGGTTTAGCGAAATTAGGTTCAGTAGCCTTGCGTCATCTCTAAAGGGAATCGAGTGCCCGAGCCTCCGTGTCCCGAGCTTATCAGGGGACGCCCTTGTACTTTGCAAAAGAATAACTCTTGTGTGTATATAATGTACATAGTCTCTGTGAGCGTCTTATGCCTGTGAGCTCACGCGCTAGCTGGGTAAGGGGCTGGGTAAGGCGGTGTGGCCTCTCCCCCTTACACTCTCTCAGCAATCATGTGATGACGTCGGGGAACGAGATTCTGCAGACGCATGCTGAACCAACGCGTTGTATCCTAGTCAGAACGCGCTGGCACGCGCTACCACGTTCGGGTCTGCGTTCGGGTCTACGTTAACAACAACATAAGAGCATAAACACAACACAAACTATAACACTCAATACGCAACATTAACGGAAACAGCTAGTCGAACCGATGCAAACGCGGTGTGCTTCGCATCGCCTCATGCTCCCCCTTTGGCGGGAGATGGTGTCATTTTTTTTCGCGTACTTTTCGAATAATTACCGCCAAAGGCAAAACGTTGCAGTACCAACACGTGTAAAAAGCGTAGTGTTTTTTTTTTTAGGGGCGAAGCTCCTAAAGCCGCGGGTCTGTACATCCCTGTCTCTTGGTACGTGACCGCCTAGTTCTATGACAGACAGACAGACAGACAGACAGACAGACAGACAGACAGACAGACAGACAGACAGACAGACAAAGAACTTTAATGATGTCCTGAGGGACTAGCCGGGAAGGACCCGCTGGGGCCCTCGGCTCGCCGCTGGCTGCTCCCATGTCGGAATCGGGAGGCCATGCCTCTCCGCTCTTTCACGGGCCCTCTGGGACGGCCGTTGACGGCGTACATGTCACGATTTTTACGGTAATAGTGGTCGTTTATCGTTGTAACACAGTAACATTGCGTAATACCAATCTTAATATAGAACTAGTGCATGAAACGGCCGCAAACGCACCATGAGCGGGCATGTAAGCCATGCCGTACATGACATGCGTTCCATAATTTGCATGTAAGGACCTGCTTTTAGGAGCTAAGCTCCTTAGGGTGTGGGTCGTTCCCTCCTCCTCCACCGTAGTAGTATGTATGTAGCCAGCCACCTCTAGTTCATGAATTGCTCAACAGATGGCGTTGTGTGTATATGTCCGTTGTGTATTTGAGATTTTCCATGTTAGGGGCGCTCAACGAGGCCAAACTTTGCCGCGTAGTGCCGCTAGAGGACGGACGTGTTTTTCGTGGGCTCCGGAATGACAGCGACAGATAAGTTTTTTCTGCATGATTCGAGCTTGCTTTTATTAGTTATATGAGTACATAACCCACTAGATTGAAGATTAATTGGGGTTACAACTTTGTACTGTTTCTTGTGTGACAGTCGCTTGGCTTTTTTTTTTCTTTTTTTTTTTCGGCCACCACGTGGCTGAAGGGTACACAAGTGCTTTGAAGCATACTGGCGGAGTTTTGTGGTACCTTTTGGCTTTGAGTGCATGTAATCCGAAGTGTGAACGATCTGGCCATGGTCAAAAAGACCGTAAAGTGTTCAGGGTGCGGAATGGGATGGAAAATAGAGGATGACAAGGCAGAACAAGCTGACGCCAAGTGTAAGCAATGTGAGTTAGAGGCGAAAATGGAAATAATGATGGCTGCCCAGAATGAGCTCAAGGTAAAAATCGCCGAGCTGGAGAATGCGTTGGCGACAGAGCGAGAAAAAACGATGGCTATGGGAGAAAGGCTAAAGTCAGCTGAGGAAGGGTTAGCGAAGGCAGTCATGGTGAACAAGGAAGCAAGCGACGGCGGGAACAGGGGGGGCATCAACCCCCATAGTGGGAGACGCGAAGGTGGAGACAGGTTTGGGGAAGACAGGTGCAGGGGGCACAGGACCCAGTTTCCGCGAGGTGGTTTTGGGGGATGGGAGGGAGCAAAACAGCGGCGGTTGCGCGAGCTGGTGACCGAGGCAGTGGCCAGGTGCGGGACAGTCCAGCAGAAAAGTCGGAGCACGTTATAATGGCCGGGGACTCGAATTTAGCTAGATGCGCAGAAGCAGTCAAGGAAAGGGTGAGAGGCGACAAACGAGTTTTAATAGGGACGTTCCCGGGACGTAGGCTGGGATCAGTGATGAGACAAGCTAGCGCAGAACTCGCAACTAAAGCTAATGGACGTAACCTCGTGATAATTGCGGGAGGTCTAAACGACGTCTTGAATGAAGAATCAGCCGAACTAGCGACCACATTGGCGAAAGGGGTCGATGACATGCGCGCCATTTCCCCTCAGGTGCAGATAGTGGTATGCACAATACCGGAGGTACCGGTGCGTGACGGCAACCTGCAAAGAGCGGTTGTCGACGCAAACAAAGAGATATGGCGGATGAGTCGAGAGAAGGGCATCGAGGTAGTGGAAATAAACAGAGAGGTGCACAGGTGGGGTGGTTTTCGAAGAGACGGAATACACTTCAATAGGAGGCTTGGTCATGAGGTGGGTTGGCGACTTGCAGGACGCGCAGTAGCTTTTTTGGGGGGCACGCGGGCCCTTCGGTGTCCAGGGTAGCGTGTAATGAGGACAACAACCAGGGGGGACTCTGTGACAGGTAGTATAGCGAAAAACCAGAGAAAAGGTAAAAGAAGGGAGAAGGCGCGTGTCGCAATTGGTTACATTAACATGCAGGGTGGCAGAAAAAAGGCAAAATGGTTAGAGATTGAGGGACAGTTAAACAAGGAACAGATAGGTGTTTATGCGGTTACAGAAACACACCTTAGAGACTTGGAAGAGCCACCACATATTGACAATTACATTTGGGAAGGATGCAACAGGATCATATCAGAAAGGAGAGGTGGGGGGTGTTGGAATGCTAATTCATAGCAGAGCAAAATGGGATAGAGTGAAGCAAACGTGTTCAGAGCACCTGTGGGTTTCGGGCACAGTAGGTGGAAAGAAAACGTGGCTAGGTGTAGCTTACTTGTGGACGGGGAATAACTGCAGAGAAAAGAATCTGGAGATAGTGAAATGCATAAGCACCGATATTAAAGAATTTGGTCATGATGCCGAAATAATCCTTCTAGGGGACATGAATGCACACATACATGACCTTGACGGATATTCAGACTCCAATGGCAAGTTATTGCTAGATCTCTGCGAGCAACATAGTCTTGAAATAGTTAACGCGGGGCCTAAGTGTGAGGGACAGATCACGTGGGAAGTCGGAAACAGGCAGTCGAGCATTGATTATTGTCTCATGACAGAAGGAATCTATGACAAACTTAGAGAGATGAGAATAGACGAGGAAGGCATTAACAGCTTGGGTAGTGATCATAAACGCATAACATTACAAATGGGATATAAAACTGAAAATAAGAACCTAGAATCGAACATTGGCAGCTCATATTTAAATGAGAAACAAATAACTAATATAGCCGCAAGAGTCGAGGAAGAAGTAGACAAACTTCCAGGCAAAGACTGGAAGTATAGTGAGCTGCTACATGTAATCACGAAAGAAATAGAAAAAGAGAAGAAAACTATTTCTTGGAAAGGAAAGAGAAAGCCAAAAAGTTGGTGGAACAAAGAAATCCGGGATGCGATCGAGAAGCGACGTGAGGCATCACGGCAGCACAGACAAGCAAAAAAGGAGAAGCGGCCACAGGATGAAGTCAAGCCAAGTATGGGAAATATATTTAGAGCAAAAATCCATTGTGCAGAAATTAGTCGAGGCAAAAATTAAAGGCGAAAGTGAACGCTGGATGACAGAGATTCGCGAAAAGAAGAAGGCCGCGCCTAGGATATTTTGGAGCCACCTAAAAGCGCTAGGTAGGAAGTCTGTAACAATGCAACAACATATGGTAGATGAAGAAGGAAATCAATTGGAAGGGTATGAAGCGCTAGGTTACATCCGAAAGGTAACAGCCGATTCGTTTAAAAAGGTCGCCCAGGGGATTCCCCCGGTGAGTAAAAGTATACAGAAGAGTACAACCGAGGAAGATGTAGTACTTGAAAATTTCAATTGGAAGAAGGCCGAAGGAAAAATTCCTAAGCGCACTACTCCGGGCTTAGATGGGGTTCCCGTCAGCCTAATTAACGAACTAGGACAGAGCACTAAAGAAGCACTGCTGAAAGCCGTAGAAAAGTGCTTACAGGAGAGGGAAATACCAGACAGTTGGCGAAAAAGTAGAATGAACTTAATCTATAAAGGCAGGGGAGAAAAGGATAACATTCGCTCGTATAGACCGCTAACTATTACATCGGTGCTATACCGGTTGGCGATGCAGGCAGTAAAATTAAAAATAGAAACGTGGGTAGAGCAAAATGATATTTTGGGAGAACTCCAGAATGGATTCCGAATCGACAGGCGGTTAGACGATAACCTGTTTGTTCTTACACAGTGTATAGAAATATCAAAAATAGAAAACAGGCCCTTATACGTAGCTTATCTAGACATCACCGGGGCATATGACAACGTTAATCAGGAAATTTTGTGGGATATATTGAAGGAAGTGGGCATAGGTGACGACTGTATACAGCTTTTGAGGGAGATATACCGAGAAAATACAGTTTGTGTAGAATGGGAAGGAATAAGCAGCAAGGACAGCGTTGACATTAGCAAGGGGCTGAGACAGGGATGTCCTTTGTCCCCGCTGTTATTCATGCTGTACATGGTGAGGATGGAAAAAGCGCTAGAAGGGAGCAACATTGGATTTAATCTGTCACACAAACAGGCAGGCGCGATGGTTGAGCAGAAGCTTCCAGGTCTATTTTATGCTGACGATATTGTCTTATTTGCGGACAGTCAAGATGATATACAGCGGCTGGCAGATATATGCGGAAGGGAGGGCGAGGCTCTAGGACTAGGTTTTAGTGCAACAAAATGTGGATTGATGGTATTCAATGATCACGAAGACCATGCGGTCTTAATACAGGGCCAAGAAATACCGAGGGTAAGCGAATACAAGTAC
Source organism: Rhipicephalus appendiculatus (assembly GCA_030522465.1). Classification (NCBI taxonomy): domain Eukaryota; kingdom Metazoa; phylum Arthropoda; class Arachnida; order Ixodida; family Ixodidae; genus Rhipicephalus; species Rhipicephalus appendiculatus. The sequence goes on from JALIZH010016017.1 coordinate 15,361, forward strand.
CTCGGAGTGTGGGTAAATGAGGGGGGATAGATATATGGAGGTACAAGAGAAAGCATCGGTAACAAAGGGAAAGAGGAATGCTGCAATCATGAAGCACAGAGCGTTATGGGGATACAATAGGTACGAGGTGCTTCGAGGGCTGTGGAAGGGTGTGATGGTTCCGGGGCTTACATTTGGGAACTCAGTGGTGTGCATGAAGTCAGAGGTGCAATCTGGAATGGATGTAAATCAAAGGACTGTGGGACGCCTCGCGTTGGGCGCTCACGGGAAGACGACAAATGAGGCTGTAAAGGGTGATATGGGATGGACAGGTTTTGAAGTGAGGGAAGCTCAGAGCAAAATTAGATTTGAAGAGAGGCTGCGGAAAATGAAGGAGAGTAGATGGGCAGGGAAGGTTTTCAGGTATTTGTATAGAAAAAGCGTCGACACGCAGTGGAGAAAAAGAACTAGGAGGCTCACCAGTAAATATACGGCTAGCAGTGTGGGCGACATGGCAACAAGGAGCATTAAGCGAAAAGTCAGAGAGGCGGAGAGGACTTATTGGATGACAGCGATGGAAAAGAAGCCGGCTCTCAGTGACTACCGAAAGGGAAAAAACGAAATAAGGAGGGAGAGGTTTTATGATAATTCAAGGGGAAGCGCTTTACTGTTTGAGGCAAGGTCGGGTTGCCTTAGAACGCGTAGCTATAAAGCGAGATTCTGTAACGAAGAAGAACAATGTACATGCTGTGGGGGGAACTAAGGAAACGATGGAACATGTACTGATTGAATGTGGCGATATCCACCCAGATATACGTGTGGACACGAGTCTACATGAAGCCTTGGGTTTTAGGGACAACAATGGAAAGCTGAACACGTCCGCGATAGAAATAAGTAAGAGACGGTTAGAGTATTGGTGGCAGAAAAGTAGAGATAAAGGACAAAAATGAAGAAGGGGGGAAAATAAGGTCATTCTGCCTTAAGAAGCAGAGAGATGGACCGTGAACTTATATTTTTCTTTGCTGTAATAACATAGATTTAATCAATGTAGATAAGGCATTAGGCCACCATAAAAAGAAAGTTTTTTTTCGAGCCTGGTGGCAGACATGTCACCGCCCCGTTATAAAGGGGACGCTCATAGCATCCATCCATCCATCCGTTCAGACAATGTAGCTGGTCTACGAGGAGACATTGTACGGCTGTCGCGAACAGGTTAATTCACCTCAGCGTGTGTGTGTATATCTACCTAGGCTGTGGGACAAAGGTTTTTTTTATTTTTTATTTATTTTTTTTCCTTCTCTAAGGCACCTGAGAGTTGCCCACCCGCTACAAAGGGCATAGCCACAATTCATCATCATCATCATCATCATCTTGGAAATAATATCACTAGATGGCGTTAGTGGTTTTAGTGGGATGGTGCTAGTTTTAGGGACAGACAGACAGACAGACAGACAGACAGACAGACAGACAGACAGACAGACAGACGGACGGACGGACGGACGGACGGACGGACGCACGCTTCGCCCCACTCATCATCATTCACTCCGTGGATATGCTGTAATTTTTTTATGTTCGTCATACAGTCATGTCACGCCATATCAAATTTGGTATATATCCAGGAAACGAAACGGCTGCGAGCGTGCCATGAGCGTGGAACGTAAGTCATGTCATACATGACATACATGTTATGATTTTTATGTTAATACTTGTCATCTATATTTGTCACGCAGTAACATTGCATAATACCAATTTCAGTATATATCCAGTGAATGAAACGGCCGCACGCGCACCATGAGTGTGGCATGTAAATCATGTCATAAATGGCATACATGTCATAATTGTTAATACCTGCTATTTATGTTCGTCATACACTCTTGACAAGGCCTCAATATTTTTGGTATACCTTAAACTAAGAAACGGCCGCGAGAGCGCTAATAATGTGGCATGTAGATCATACCGTTCATGACATAAGTGTCATGAGTTTCATGTTATGACCTGTCATTTATATTCTTCATGCAGTCATGTCATGCCACAGCAACTTCGGAATTTCATACCTTCAAATCTGTATGCCATCTCGGACACTTTTCGTATGACATCACTCAACACATAGATAGCATATAAGTCATTGATTGTAATTAACCCGAACTCCTAATTAATGAGAACAATAAACAGTACAAACCAATGATATGAAATTGTTATCTACCACCTTATCGTAACTGTTCACATTGAAACACTATATGTACTGTACTACATATGTGCTTCTACACTGAGAGCTTCCCCCATAAGTTTAAATTAAATGGTTAGATTAGTGATAAATATTTATTACGGTTATGAAATTCCTGATGCTTCATCCACATAATGTACGTCACATCTGCAGACTTTTGCTGAGTTTTTACCATGATCAACGTCCACTTTCTCATCGATTTACCGACAGGTGATTCTTTTACCCCTGTAATGCTGCTTTCCTGCACTATCGATTTGGAAAAGCTCTTCAGGAAAAAAATCCACCCAGCGTAATCCCACGAAATTGCAAACACAAAGACAGGTTGTCCTACCGTACATGCCACTAGAGTGCAATTAGCGAATACGTTATCGTTGCGCTACAATTAGCTTTTCAAAAATCACCCCATACATTTTCAATGGATGCACAAAAGTGTCTCGGGAAAAAAATCCAGCCGGCCGATTAAAACTAATCGCGTTGTACCACATAAGGAGGTTGTCAGCATTAAGTGCCTGAAGTGCAATTAGCGAAAAATCAGGCATTGCTCAGTAATCATTTTTTGAAGAACGCTCCCCATAGAGTTACGCCCAGCGCTTCCCCTTGGGGTCGGCTTTGCCGCACTAGTCGATGTCCCAGATTGCTGGACATGTCGACGGCTGAGACCATTGCCATTGCTCAAGACTATGCGATCATGACGCACATCACCGTTGAAACGATGCGTACTTACCTCAGGCAATATGCTAGGAACCCTACCCACCACTTGGCGAGCCTCACTGCTGATAGGCCCCGTACAACATTTAGTGCAATTGTCTGTGCGCATCGGGCGTCGTTTACGTCAGGTTATACGCCTGCGGAGAAGCTGGTGTATCCTCCGTGGTGCCTGACCCTTCCACAAGTACGTCTTACAATACCAGGAGTGCAGAAGAAATCAAATTTGCCTGCGCCAGCTCTAAAACAATTGAGCCTACACCTCTTGCACGAAATTTATAGTAACCACGTGTACATCTACACCGATGGCTCGACCACAGTGTCCATTTCTGGCGGTGCGGGAGTGGTACCAGCTCGAGGAATAACCCTGCGAATCAAGCTGTCCCATGTCACTACGTCTACGGCGGCAGAACTTGCAGCTCTGCGCGGTGCCCTAGAGTACATCGCATCCCAGAGACCGAGCAAATGGGCTGTGTTTTCCGACTGGAAACCGGCCTTACAGTGCATGAAGTCAGTTCTCCGACGAGGTTGCCACGAGCAGCTCACGTACGAAATTGTCAAACTCCATCGCCACGTCAAAGAAGCAGGCCACGAGGTTAATTTTCAGTGGCTACCTGGTCATTGTGGGATCAGTGGCAATGATTCCGCAGACAACGCCGCTCGCTCATCCCATCAAGAAGAACGCAGCTTCCCTATTCCTTTCTCAAGAACAGACGCTGCAAGGCAGCTTCGTCACCTGGCACGAAGACTATACCTCCTGGAGTGGAACACTCCAAACATAGGACATACGAGACTCCACCAAATAAACCCTCAACTGGAACTCCGTCCTCCATCCGGACTTCGTAGACGTGAAGCTTCGCTTCTGTGTCGGCTTTGGTTGGGGGTGGCCTTCACGAAGGCCTACACAACTCTAATTGGAGTGACCGACAGTGCGGCATGCGAGGTCTGCGGCACCGAAGAAGACATCGATCATTTGCTATGCCATTGCACTCGTTATGCCTCTGAGAGACGAAAACTTTCTGACGCGTTGCGACGATTGGACGATCGGCCGCTCTCCGTGCAGATGCTGCTGGAGCACCGTCCTCGCCCTTCGTCGGCTCACAAGGCAGTCAAAGCCCTTTTGTGTTTTTTGAGGACTACGGGCCTATGTGAACGCCTTTGACTTTTGTACAGTGCTGCCGCTACCTACGCGTCGGCACAGTTACTGACAATTTTCTTTTCTCCTTCCCTTCTCTTTTCTCTCTCTCATCTTTATGCTCCACTTTCCCATTCCCCCCAGCGTAGGGTAGCCAACCGGGCATGTGCCTGGTTAACCTCCCTGCCTTCTCTCTTGTTTTTCTCCTCTCCTCCCTCCTCCTCCTGCCCAAGAGCTTCAGCACCGCGTACGAATTCTCATTTGCTGAGAAATGCTGCTGTTTTATTGTTTTGCATCTTTAGTAAATTTGGTTCGTTTTGGTCTTGTAACACATTGTGATCACTCTGGGCCGACTTCTGCGAGAAGCGATGAAAACGAGGGGCTACCAGTTCGAATTAACCGTTGTGCATACCGACGCGTTCGAATTATCGGGAGTTTTCCCCCATAGAAACACGCAGGGCTGTGCCGGAACCAGGGCGTCAGTGCGAATTAAATGCAAGTTCGAATTAACCGAGTTAGAATTAACGAGCTTTTACTGTACTCAAGCGGTACGAAAGTTTCATTGTTATAACCGATAATTGCTACAAACGGCTTATACGAAAAAAAAAAAAAGCAAAATAGGGGGGATGGCAGGCTGTTGTCAGAAACTTATAATATTGTCACGTGGTTGGGACGTGAACGCAGGCAGCAGTCACTCTGACCAAAATGAAAGCTTGTTATTTGGCCGAACTTGTGGCCGGGAAAACTGAAGGTGAAATACAGCAGTGCACACTGTCTAGTGATAGCGGCGAACAGAGCGTCGGCCGTCGATAAAACTGATCCGCGACAACGCGCGTCGGCATTTAGCCTATACACGTGTCGTCGAACATTCGAGCGTTATCGCTGGTGGCCTAGTTTGTTACAGAATAAACTTGGCTGTTCGAGCCTGCGCGCTCAAGCCGGACAGGTGATCCGAAAACTATATAGAATGCTCTCAGACGTTCTGGCGCGGATTGCGCAAGGCGGTACCTACACGCGCAATGCGCCGGTAACATAAAACATAGAAAGGAGCGCGTGTGGCAATATCGGATGAGATGTGTCAACAGACATCAGGGACAAGGATGACAAAGCTGCCGATTTTCCTGACATGTTTGAAACTTCGGATGCT
>JALIZH010016018.1:0-44632 GCA_030522465.1 Rhipicephalus appendiculatus
AGTCCTCAACCTTTTTACGGCGGAGGGCGAAGTTGCATGAAGCCGACGCGGTGGGGAGCGCCCGCAACTTGAAAGGGGGGGAGGAGGCTTTACAGACGAAGAGAAAAAAAATCGACGAATTGACAATAATTGTGCGAAACTTGACTAGAATTCATATTTTGTTCTTTCCGTGCGCATGTCGCAATGTTCCACTCAAACATTGGTTACAAGCGAAAATCCTATTTTTGGTCAAAACTGCCACCTCGACTTCAGGTGAGGGAAGAAGGGGAGGAGGGTTGAAGTCATGCCGCGGGACGCATAATAGTGCTCCGCGGGCCGCAGGTTGCCGACCCCTGGTGTAGGGCGTTCGGGAGCTCCAGACATCTTGATACGCAGTCGCCGTCAAGCGACTGCGTATCATCGCAAAATATGCTGGCGTCTAATACAACAAGCTTAAACGATGCAATACGCACAAACGCGGGTGTTTAGTACTCAACTATTTGTGGTTGTGCACTTAGGGGCTTGTGCATTCGATCCTTCCAGGCAGCTAAAACATGTTCTCACGTCTCAGATCTTGGAGTATTGAGAATAATGCAAATAAAACCCTGATTTTTGCGGCAATTGGGAACTTCCGAAAAGTGAACTGCGATCAACGGCTAATTTCCGCCAACACATAAACTAGAAAAACCCCTTCCTATTTGAAGAAAAAGAAGCTCCAAAAAACGTAGGGGTTCAATTTACACCTTTGGGTTGGATAGTGGCTACACAGCTGTTCAACGCAAATAGGAATCTTAGAAATTTAATGACACCATAGCGCTGACAGAACAGAGACCATGCAGGGAGACTGGACGTGCGTTACTCTTTCGAGCGCTATATATTCGCTGAATGTATCGAACCAAGTTTAACAAAAGTCTTAGTTACAGGGATTCGTAGAAAGATAGTAACCATTCAGTGCGCTCATTTTCGTGACGCCAAGGAATTTTTTATGTTAAGGTAGTGAACTGCGCAGCTCAGATATACATTTCTGCATCTTGATTTTGGTTGAAAACCTGTGCATCGTGGCAAACTTGATGCGGGATTCTTACATAGGCTCGTCCGGCTCCGTGGTACAGTGGTTACGGCGTTTAGGTTGATGACCCGATAGTCGTGAGTTTAATCTCAATTGCGGCGGTCGTATTTCGATGCAGGGGATATGCGACAGAAGTGCACGTTGAAGGAATCCAAATTCATCGTCTCTATCTCATAAGCTGCCCAGTGAGGCGGACTTCACAAATGGTATCTTACTTTTACGAAGTAAAACATGAGATGATATTGTCAGGACGAAATCGTTGGACGTTTCACTTAACGCAAAAAATATTTACCGCCGGCGTCGGCATCTCGCACCGTCGGCATCATCCCCATTGATGCAACAATTCACCACCTGACGACGTCACCACATGAGGACACCGTGACTTCACATATTGCCAAATGTCCTGCCGTCATTTTCACGTCGTTGAGAGTCATATACCGTGACCTCATATTATGAGGTCATCACATAACATCGTCGCTTGCTCAGTGGCGGGCTGATCACGGAGGTAATGCAAAACCAGGTTCGGTGCGAAAAGCTTTCGGAGGGGTGGGAGAGGAGTACGTTGACTGTAAGACAAATAAGATGCCTTTTGCCTTCGAACCGCCCTAGTCGAATGGATAAGGGACACTGTGAGTTTTATTTCCGATCACGATTATTCGTGATAATTAGCCATTTGCATTTATTGCAAGTAATTTCTTGACCCAGAATACACACTGCACATAGTTATCAAGGTGACTGCTACAAGGTAAACTAGAATGAGGCAGCGAGTCACAATCTCTTGCCGCCATTTCACACTAGGATCATCGCCAAAAAAGTCGTTAAAATTTTGCGGCCGCATCGAAAACTCCCTGATATATATGAACAGGCAAAAAAAGCAGTGCACTGCTTGCGCTAGTGGCGCAAGGCTGGAACCAACCGCGGAGCTAGATATAAGCCCAGATTTTTTTATGTTCTTGCTAGTGAAGCCAATTTTTCGCTGGAGATGCTAACTTTTAATGTTAAAGTGCCTGTTTCGCGCAAATTTCGGTGACTTCGTCGGTAACACCGTCGGCGCCGTTGGTTGTGGGCGAAAAATGAACATCTTGTCCGCGACCACAAAAGAAAGGAGATGAATGAAAATAAAATAAATAATAAAAATGTTCTAATTCAGTGAAAATCGAACCCAGGCCGTCTGCGTAAACAGGTGTTCTACCACAAAACTACGATATTGCTTGAAACTACTTCTAAAAAAAAACACTACACGAATGTCATGTAGTGGAAGGAGTCTCCTTAACGCAATACAGGATTGCGTGACAGAAGCGCAGAATCGCGCCGCGCGTCAACACACGTCAATTGCAGCGAGTGGGTGTTTTAAAGGCCCACTCATCAGAAGTCGTTCAGATATACTTAATCATCATCAGCTGGAAAGCAACAACATAGTCAGCAGCTGCGTAGATTCGTGTGTTGCCTTACAGACTCATAGTGGGCCCTTCGCTGACCCTCAAAAGGAAGAACTATGGCTAAGTGGGCACTTAACTGTACTTGCAGTAGGCATTCTAGGACAGCTTATAACGGTCAATGTTACGCGCACAGTTATTCGTTTCCTTACGACACGTTTGACGCATGCACCGAGAACCGAAGCTAAGCTAGCCATGGAGAAGGCAATGAGCACGGGGCCCGACTATGCTATCGCGTCCTACTCTTGATAGCGAAGTTAAAGCATCCTCCAAATTTTTAGCAGCGAAGCACCTTCGGGCCGACGCTTGTCTGTCCATGGTATCCGTATGTTGTCACGGGGAGATGCGTGGATGTGAGACGCAGCAAAAAGGTTTACAATAGACTAATATGGATCATAATTGTGACGACGCAATATAAAACACCTACAAGCACGAATACTTTATACTAGTCGGCAACTTCAACGTAGGCATTATGAACCTTAGGACCTAGCTTTGTCGTCGACTTTTTATGTCGCTTTATGTCACTATGTCATTTTATGTTACTCAATTCACATTATATGGGGCAACGCTCGGGTAACGTACGGTTACTCACCCATACCCAGAGCTTCGCCCACTTGTCATGATTCACTTCGTGGAGATGCGTGAAAGTTTTTTGCTAGTAGTACTTATAATAGTTACGCTTCGCTATTATTTGCCGCTATCGGTCAGTGTTAATACTACGAACGTGTCACGCGGCTTTGTCGGGAACATGGCACGTGAACGGTTTGTGGGTGTTTAGAGCCACGTGACTAGCTGCTCTAGTCATGTGAGTAGTTACGTGGCATACGTCACATGACCAGGTGTTCCGTGAGTTTGCACACGTTGATTTGATCAACGTGTGTGTTTGATCATCTCAAGTGACTAGATCTAACATGGTTTCGGCGGGAACATCTCAGGGTGTAAGAAAGGTGCGGGTGAGGCAACGAGGAGTGACGTGAGAGAGAGGAGGAGGAAGAGCGCTCCAAAACATCACAAATTAAAGGTTTCCTTTTCAACCACGGAGACCTAGGAGTCTGCTAAACTAGAACGCCTGCGCTTGCCCGCGAACGTGAGCGTCGCTGGAGGAACGCAGATGCTTCAGCGACGGAGGATGAGGAAAAAACCTTTATTGTAACTGGCGATGCGAGATAGCCCTTATCCTCACCGGGCTGGTCGACATCCCTAGCCCGGGACGTCATTAGTCGAAGTCGACGCTCGAGCCCGCTGGACCAAAGTTCGCTGTTCTTATAGTTCCGAGCTATTGAGCAGGGTCACCTCCCAGTCCTATTTAGAGGGGTTGAGGATTTGGCTTAATTTTGGGTTCAATTGGCAGGCCGAGACCATATGGTAAGTGTCGGCCACTTCACCACAGTACTGGCACTGCCCACTTATTTTCGGGTCGTAATGTTTGAGTACGGCTGGACAGAGCAGCGTCTTTTTAGCGGTAATTGTGATTCTGAGGAGAATGTGATCACTGCCGAGCGTTTCTTCTAAGTTCTTCCATGTCGTGTAGGAAATGTTCCTAACTAGTGTTAGATCCGGGCACGTATCGCGGTTGAGGGAATTCCCAATTCTAGTTTGTTTCAACGGGTCTGTGAGGAGCGATAGACGGAGCGTGGATATGAGTTCTGCCAATTTCCGTGCTGAAGCAGAATCGCAAGTTGGGCAAGTTGGTGGATGTTCATCGTGGAATATTTTACAGCGCAACGGGTTAAGTACGGACAGAGAAGGGACCGAGCGCTGAACTCACAACTAAATTAATTTGGAAAAAGAAAGAACATATATAGGAAACAATGATTCACCAAAACTGTGTGCATGTGCACATGTGTTAATACGCAACATGATTCAGGTCTTGTCTAACAGGTAGTTATATTCTTCATCTAGACGAGTGATGGAAGGATGGCTTATGCACTTGTTATTTGTTCTAATATAAAGGGTTTCGGCTATTTCACGCGTGCGCTGATCCAAATGTCTATATTTGGCAGTGGTTCTCTGCAAGTGGGGCACACAACCGCATGACCTGCAATGAGCTGCCAAATGAGAGGTGACTGCAGCACCTGAAAGCGTCAGCTCATGCTCACGTAAGCGCACGTTTATGCAACGTCCCGTTTGACCCACGTATTCACAGCCGCAAGACAGTGGAATGGCGTAAACCACGCCAGTGGCGCAAGGCACATATCTGTGGACATGATTGGTGACGCATTTGTTCCTTTTCTCTGGCCTCTGACACACCGCTCTATCTACCATAGCACAGACATTACCTACTTTATTATGTGCTGAGAACACCACGTTTACGCCATAACGCGAACCAACGTTTTTCAAACCATGTGCGGTTCTGTGTATGTATGGAATAACTGCGTGCCTCTTTTTCTTGCTACCTTCCGGGGGAGCTATCATCACGGCGTTGAACCTTCTTAAGCTTCGTTATCAGTTTCTCCGATACGGAACAAATCACGTCACTCGGAAAACCAGAATTTGCAAGACGAGCGACCTGCGTATCAAAAGCATGCGCCATACGGTGCTCGCATGACTTCCTTAGAGCGGAACCCATCACAGTTGACGCAATGCCTCTCTTTACGGTTTTCGAGTGGCCGGAATTAAAATTTAAGATCGGTTTTATGGACCTAGGTTGGTATTCCCAACACATGTGATCCTTGACGAAAGAGAGTCTTAAATCAAGAAACTGTAGCTCATCGTTTTTTGGCAGCTCCGAAGTGAAATGAAGACCCATTCCATATTCTTTAAACACATTCATAATATGAACAACTAGTGCAGAGCTAACGTCAGGTGTTCAGTAGGACTAAGAAGTCATCAACATATCGAGCAACGTGTGACGCTAACCCATTCAAATGCTCTTTCAACTGCCTGTCTACAAAACTCAGAAAGATATCGCTAATTACAAATCTGGCATATGCATTGGATCGTGTGTAGCACCTGTACTAGTGATACCTTTCTGAGTTTTGTAGACAGGCAGTTGAAAGAGCATTTGAATGGGTTAGTGTCACACGTTGTTCGATATGTTGATGACTTCTTAGTCCTACTGAACACTGACGTTAGCTCTGCACTAGTTGTTCATATTATGAATGTGTTTAAAGAATATGGAATGTAATATTTCACTTCGGAGCTGCCAAAAAACGATGAGCTACAGTTTCTTTGATTTAAGACTCTTCCGTCAAGGATCACATGTGCGTTGGGAATACCAAACCTAGGTCCATAAAACCGATCTTAAATTTTAATTCCGGCCACTCGAAAACCGTGAAGAGAGGCATTGCGTCAACTTTATGGGTTCCGCTCTGCTGAAGTCATGCGAGCACCGTATGGCGCATGTTGATACGCAGGTCGCTCGTCTTGCAGACAGACAGACAGACAAAGAACTTTATTGAAGTCCTGAGGGACTAGCCGGGAAGGACCCGCTGGGGTCCTCGGCTCGCCGCTGGCTGCTCCCATGTCGGAATCGGGAGGCCATGCCTCTCCGCTCTTTCACGGGCCCTCTGGACGGCCGTTGACTGAATATCGAGGGCAGTACTTGCGATGGCGTCTTCCCCAGTCCTGTTCGCAAATTCTGGTTTTCCGAGTGACGTGATTTGTTCCGTATCGGAGAAACTGATAACGAAGCTTAAGAAGGTTCAACGCCGTGATGATAGCTCCCTGGAAGGTAGCAAGAAAAAGAGGCACGCAGTTATTCCATACATACACAGAACCGCACATGGTTTGAAAAACGTTGGTTCGCGTTATGGCGTAAACATGGTGTTCTCAGCACATAATAAATTAGGTAATGTCTGTGCTATGGTAGATAGAGCGGTGTGTCAGAGGCCAGAGAAAAGGAACAAATGCGTCACCAATCATGTCCACAGATATGTGCCTTGCGCCACTGGCGTGGTTTACGCCATTCCACTGTCTTGCGGCTGTGAATACGTGGGTCAAACGGGACGTTGCATAAACGTGCGCTTACGTGAGCATGAGCTGACGCTTTCAGGTGCTGCAGTCACCTCTCATTTGGCAGCTCATTGCAGGTCATGCGGTTGTGTGCCCCCACTTGCAGAGAACCACTGCCAAATATAGACATTTGGATCAGCGCACGCGTGAAATAGCCGAAACCCTTTATATTAGAACAAATAACAAGTGCATAAGCCATCCTTCCATCACTCTTCTAGATGAAGAATATAACTACCTGTTAGACAAGACCTGAATCATGTTGCGTATTAACACATGTGCACATGCACACAGTTTTGGTGAATCATTGTTTCCTATATATGTTCTTTCTTTTTTCCAAATAAATTTAGTTGTGAGTTCAGCGCTCGGTCCCTTCTCTGTCCGTACTTAACCCGTTGCGCTGTAAAATATTCCACGATCAATTTCCGTGCGTTGGAGCTCCATGGGTATAACCCCAGTGATGGCTGGGGGGCGTTAAAGTCACCCACGATCACCAGTGGGTGCTTATCTGCTTTTAGTTGCCTTAAAAAAGATTTCGTTGAAGAGACATTGCCTAGATTTTGGACAGCTGTATACATTGAGAATGTACCAGCTAGGATCTCGTCTTCTATTGGGAAGGATTTTGACCATCGTGTATTCGTGCCCCTCTAAGGGATCGAGGTCTATCTGACACGCTGTGCTCGTAATGTGTACGAGAACACAAGTGGACGCACTTCCCCTGAAATGAGTTGTATCCAGGCAGTTTCGCCTGCAGGCCGGTTTCCTGTAGCGCCAAAACTGCAGGCGTAGAAGTTTTTGGTCTGCACGATCAGATTAAGAGTGGCGCACTTTTTTCCTATCTGTGTACCCCCCTGGAGTTCCAATTTAAAATCTCGAGTTGCTGTTGCTTGGGTCTTCTATGATTATCTTTAGAAATGCCTGCCAGCATGATTATATTATTGAGGAGGTGCCATTGTCACGTCTGGGGCCAGCGGGGGAGCTTCAATAAGCATGGGGGACTCAGTTTGGTACGTAAGCGGTTGGTCTATGTTGCTGTCGGATTGAGAATTTGCCGGGATTCGACGAACAATTTTGCCTCGTCGTTGTTCCGACGTCCTAATGCTAGTTTTGATTTCTTACAATTGGGCGGTGAGCCAGTTTTGAACGGTTTGTAGTACGCTGGCCGTGAGAATTGGCACAACACTCTGCTTGAGGTTTTTAATCGCCGCCTGGACTGACAGGTTCAGCTGCTGTGGAATAATTTGCTCTACCATAAGCTTGGTTTGCTCTAGGATCATTTTGTTTTGCTCTTCAAATTTTGTCTCAAATCTGCTTAGTCGAGCTTCTATGTCGTTAGAAGTGGTGACTACGGTTTTAGAGAGACTAGTGTAACCCGATACGTCCTACCTAGTCTCCTGCTCGTCGTCCGAGCATCCCGAGGCGTGCATAGCCTCCGGTTCGGTTGGTGGTGGAGGAGGAGATGCCTGCGCTTCTTCAGCGCCCTATTTTCACGTTGTAAAATTTCAATTCATTTTTGCATGGCTTCCAATTGTTTTAGAATTTCAGGGTGGGAGGAGGAGGTGGTGGCACACTGAGAGGAGACCCCTGCCCACTTGCTCAACTGTTTCTGCGGGCTTGCCAGTGACGGGAAATCCCTGGCTTGGAAGGTAGGCGGCTTCGACTTCTCTCCGCCTGGTACATTGCTCGGCTTGGGCTTGTTTTGCTTGGGCAGCGCCCTGGGCGCCAGTCTTGGGAGGTGTTGGGCGCCCTTCTTGCTTGATTTTCTTTTTTTTTTTTTGTCCGTGTTGCGGCTGCGATGGGATGGGCTTTCATGCCTTGCTGAATTTTCCCACGCACTGCGCAGAGCCAGGTGAAATGGTTTTCGCCACATATAAGGCACTCGGGTTGACATTCGTGCTCCGCTGGGCCGTCCAGAGTGATTTACACCTTCGCAACACACTGAATACACCGCCGATTGTCCGGGTTGGGACACGCATCCGGTCTTTGGCCCACCGTTCCACACCGGTAGCACTCCGGAACCACTTTCTTGTAGTAGCGCACTGGCACGTTTTCAGAGCAGTAGAGAATCAATCTGGGAACGCGATGCCCCTTGAAGGTCACCACTGCAACGTTAGATATGCCTAGTTTCCGCACGTACAGGATTTCGCCATCGATCCATTCGTGCTTGCGTCGATGGGATTCCGAAGTTTCATTGTCTGCCACGCTGATGACGCCCTTGCAGGTTTTTCCGGCCGATTTTAAATGACCTTGAAACGATACCTGGCGTTGCCCGATCGTCAGCGTGACGTCCCCGATGAGCTTTGAGGCCAGAATTTCCGTTTGCCCGCCAACAACAACGATATTTGGTCCGACACCGGCCACACGGAGATACCAGCGTTCGCGGTACTGCCGGTGAGGCGTTGCACTGCGTTACCGATCCCGCCTGGGCCGAACGCAGCGTGGAGATCCATGGTTATTCTTGGTTTAAGCACAATCACCAGCTCGTACGACCGGATCCAATGTGTGTGTGTTGGCCACCACGACGCCAGTTGCCTCGGGGACAAGGCGCAAGCTGAGAGTAACGATCCTGTCTTGCGAGCCTATGGCTGGGCGGCGGCCGTCGAGCCTCGGAGCTTGATTTTAGTGAAGTTCTCTTGCATTTTGCGTACCATGATCTGTAGATTCACGTCTTCACCTGGTATGGGGTATTGCCGTGGTTCTACGGCCTCGATTTCAACCCACCGCATCGTGCTGGGGTCGTAGCCTGTCGTCGTGGACGCTTCTATGGTTGAGGAGCCCCGTTGTAAGCCTGGTCGGCGTTGGGCACAGCCGGTCTCGGGCGTCGCGTGCAGTTCAGCCTGTCGTGCATTGCCGAAAAATGGGCACACCTGGATAAAATAGATATACTGAGGTTCCTGACGACTTCGCCTACACGCTGATACCAGTTTCTGGTGGATATTTGTCGAAATTCCGAAACATTCATTGATTTCCGACGGAGCTGACCTGACATGTGTCCGACTTAAGCCGCGACAGAACGCCGCCCCCCAGCGACGCTGACAGGCAGCGTTCATCCAGTCTATTTACACTCTGGTCTTTCGTCCTAATCCTAGTTCGACTTCATATAATAATATCCTAACACCCAGACCCTCAATACACGCTCCTTAAGTTCGTAGGTGAGGGACAGGCGCATCACTGTTCTGCTCTTTCCACAAGTTTCACGTTGTGTGCAACAGCACAAATTTCCTTCCTTCGTTCTTTCTTTCATTGTTTCTTTCTTTCTTTCTCATTGCGCAATGCTTCTTCCTAACATAACCGTTGTGTTTTAGTGTAGTGGCGGCCATCCCTGGAACACTCTTGGCGGGCACAATTTGCAACGCTTCATTTATTAAGGTAAATCAATCACGTGATTGCCGAGGGAGTGTAAAAAAGAAGAAAAACAAAACAAAGAACAAAACCAGATATGGCAAAGTCAGTCGAATGGGCACAGGCTTTTTCCGAACACAATTTGGAATTTACAAAGTGTCCTTGAATTTTGTTCTTCACAGCGTTGCTCAGCGTGTAGATGGGCCCAAGGTAAAAAATTGAATTTTCTCGAAGTCGCAATTTTTTTGAAAAGTGAATTTCGTGATATCGACCTTACGCACTGTCCAGCAGACTGCTTTATGTCGGCCAACACGAAATATATCAGTGAAGCGCCCACAGCAAGTGTACCGCATCCCAGTTGATGTGCGTCGTCTGTAGAACCTTTTCATGCGCTTCAGTTCTGACACCACTGGCCAAGGGAGGGCACGTGGCCTAGTGATAGAGGCACTCACTCCACGATTGGCGATACCCGGGTTCAAACCCCAGTCTCTGAAAGTAATTTTATTATAAAGATAAGAATTATATGGACACTCTCGACGGGTCTTTGTCGTCGCTGTCAAGTTGCGTATATGAATATGTATGTATATATACATAGAAAAAGCCACAAAAACCATACAGACAAAAAAAATTTCCGAATTGCGTGACCCGGAATTCGAACCTGCCTCACCTTGCAACTCTGCGCCCCGCGTCAGACAACTCTACCACGCGCAAAGTCTCCTCCACCTACTAACAGTGAGCTGTTCATAAGCACCATTTACTGCTTGCGACACGCAGATCTCAGAGGGTCCTTATGGGTGTTCGTTGTCCCCCCGCAAGGATGGCGCGAAGGGCTTGCTTTGAAGCAACACATCTAGATTTTTTTTTCTGTTTCACAACTGCCCTTGAGAGGCACACTAAAAACTTCCCCATCTCCCGCTAAAGACAACCATGTGTGGATGCGAAGCAGCGGGGAGATAATTAGCTTGAGCGGGAGGAACGTCGCCGCTCTCGTTTCTGATCCGGGCGTTCATCGCGGCGCTGCACAGGAGAGAGAATGAGGCGCGCGCGCTCCGTCATTTTCATACCGCGGAACTACCGTGGCGCCCCCCAGCGGAGTATGCAGCTGTCGCACCACCTGTCGTGCGCGCAGCTCCGTAGAGGATTCCTAGAGGAGAGAACGGGGTGACCGTAGGAGAGGAGAGAGAGGGGGCGGAGACGTGCATGCGCTGTGGGGGTGTGGGACGCGGGAGCCGCTCCGTAGAGTAGAGGATTCCTTGAGGAGAGAGGGGGGAGAGGACGCGCATGCGCAGTGGGGATGTTGACGCGGGCGCCGCTCCGTAGAGTAGATGATTCCTAGAGTAAAGAAAGGGGGTGAGCGTACTACAGGATAGGGGGAGGGGACGCGCATGCGCTGTGGGGGGTGTGGGAAGCGGGGGCCGCTCCGTAGAGTAGAGGATTCCTAGAGTAGATAAGGGGGGGGAGCGTAGGAGAGAGAGAGGGAGGAGGGGACGCGCATGCGCTGTGGTGGTGTGGTACGCGGGTTGGAGGGCGGACTAAGCCCCCCTCCAAACACATGCAAGCAAGGTCAATGGATGGGGTCAACCTGGGCGACAGACACCACCTGCCTAGCCATTGCTGACCAGCCTCTCTGTGCTCTCGGCCATGACTCTGAGGACTGTAGTAGTGGTTGACAGCCTTCATATCACTACAGTGTTCTGGTTCGCATAATGGGTGCTTCCCTACTTCATGAAAGTGGCCGGACGCGGGACGGGGGACGGGGGACGCGGGACGCGGGAGGGACGGACAGAGCCCCGAGCATAAGATGCTTCGCATCTAAAAGTAGCCCCATTCTGCACCCCTAACTCACGATGTGGAATGCCGGGCACACACTGAGTTCAACACCACCATATGACACGATACGCAGAGAAGTCACACAACGCACCGCAATGGTAAAAATCACGCCATATCCACGAAGTGGATGATGGTGAGTGGGCGAAGCTCGATCGTTTTCATCCATGGCGGAAAGAGAATGTGTGGTCTGGAACGCGCTTATACTTCATGGTCATCAGCGTCATCGTCATCGTTATCACGTGTAGTGGGTACAATCCACTATACTAAAACGCGCTAATACTTCATCGTTATCACGTGTAGTGGTTACATTCCACTATACTGGAACGCGCTTATACTTCATCGTTATCACGTGTAGTGAGTACATTCCACTATACTGCGTCATCGTCATCTTTATCACGTGGAGTGGGTACATTCCACTACACGTGGCTACCTACCTACCTACCAAATACTACTACGACTACAGAGGAGGGGACAGACCCACACTCTAAGGGAGCTTCGCCCCTAAAAATGCTTAAGTGCGTTCGGTTGAGCGTAGTCAACACGTGCATCGCGCGGCTCAAGCACAAGGTAACAGATGTGGCAGTTATTAGTTTGCGCTCGTCTTGCGTACACCTCTGCGTTCTTTTCAAATGTATTTCTTTGTGTTCGCGCAGCGCACTGCAAGTTTAGAGCTGCTTGTCTTCTTCGTGTGGCATTCAAATTTGTTTCTATCTGATTCCTTGGTTGGCCTTGAGATTTCTTCATTCCACTGTCAGTCAAGTTCCATTTTGAGTTCGAAAGAGTGAAATCATAGGCTCCAAATCTGTGTGTAGTTAGCTTTTGGTTGCATTCCAATTGAGAAAAGAAAAGTCATACTTTTCATTTAGGTTGTGGAACGCGGCGCGTCGAACGACCCGTCGAACATCATACTGCTTACAACAAAGTGATCGGCTACAGCCGTACGCAGCACACTGAGGTTAAGACAAGTCATACTGACTACGCCGAGGGTTCAATAAATCTAATGAGCTATGCATCTTGCTCTAATTTGTCCATAAGTTCGCACAACTAGCATAACAAGTTGTGTACACAAACGTAGCCACCGCCGCTGTAGGGTTTAAAGCACTTAAAATTGAAGGACACTTTGTACATTGCAAAGTGTGTTCGGCGAAAGCGTGTGGCCATTCCACTGATTATGCCATGTCTTTTTTCTTTTACACTCCGGATAAGACACAAACCGAATGGGTGCGTGTTTTCTTCTTTAATTTTTTACCGCTAATCGCAGCGAGACGCGAGACTCATCTTCCTCCGTTCGCATGCGTTAGTATTTTCTCGCGCTTTGCGCATCGTGCAAACGCCATCCGCGTTCCAGCTCTTAAATTGACCGACCATTTGTCAATTGGAAAGTGTATTCCGTGAACGCCTGGGTCCATTGAGACGGCGTCGGTCAGAATGATTGGAAACTCTGGGCACAGCGACGCTACGCAAGCAAAGCGCGAGCGCTATAGAGTCCGACGCGACCGGCGTCCGTCTAGGCATCCCGGCGGCCACCTGGCTCCGTGCCAGAGCTCGGACGGACGGACGGACGGACGGACGGACGGACGGACAGACGGATGGATGCATGGACGGACGGACGGACGAACAGAGAGACAGACGGACGTCGGACGGAGGTCGGACGGACACCGGAAGGACGTGAGCATGAGACATTAAAGGCTTTCGCCTTAAAGATTACACCATCTCCCGCTAAAGGGAACCATGTGTAGATGTGAAGCAGCGGGCGCTAACGCTTACACTGGCGGCGGCGTTGACGCTGGCGCTCATCGCAGCATTGCACAGGAGAGAAACCTGGGGGGACGCAAAGCACGCAGTGATGGACGGGTGTTTACTACTGGAACATCCCAATCGCTGCTGGGCAATGAGAGACAGAAGACTCTGACTGGACGCAGAGACCCGCAGTCCGCTTTTAGTTAACGCGCACGCTGCGAATTTTTTATCGTTCGACAACGCACAGGAGAAATCTCCCACCGGCACCACCTTGCAGGTCAAGATCCATTGCCATATATACGGGGTGGCCAGTGAACGGTTGTGCAGCGCGAGCAGTCGGTTTTTTCAACCAAGAAACTAAAAACGTTTCATGTATATTGTGCTGTCATTAGTGTATGTTATTGTCCTTGTGGTATAGACGCTGTTTCGATGCGTTCATAGCGTCTTATGATGAAATAAACTTTTTCTAAACAGAAACTCGCTAGCAGACGCTGCCTGCGTCGGCGTCGCGAGGCGAGAGAGGGGGGGGAGCGTATGAGACGGGAAGACGCGCATGCGCAGTGGGGGTGTGGACGTCGCGGGCAGGGATGTCTAGAGGAGAGAGGGGAGCGTAGGACGGGAGAAAGGGGGGAGCGTAGCAGGGGAGAGAGGGGAGGGGACGCGCATGCGCAGTGAGGGTGTGGCCTCCGCGGGGAGGGATGCCTAGAGGAGAGAGAGGTGGAGAGGAGGTTTTTTATTTTTCTTTAATGGGTTGGCGCATGCGCAGTGGGTGTGTGGACGGACGGACGCCGGACGGACACCGGACGGACGTGAGCATGAGACATTAAAGGCTTTCGCCTTAATATGCGTCTATATTCCTCGGCCCCTACAAAGAAGTTTGATTACCGTGTACGTGACAACACCGCGTTTCGCAGAAAAGCGTTTTGAGCTCAACGGAGAAAGTCGCATGGCTGATGGAGCCAACCTGCAATGGGCACCGACGTATGCTAGGCCAGCTAAGGACATGCCTGAAGGCCAGGTACTCAGCGTTGAACAAACAACTCGCTTGCGTACGATTATGGACGCACTGTTCCTGAAGCCCTGTGGTGCTTATGAAATCTAAGCAATGCGGATAGTTTCTATTTCAGGACGGCGAATGCAAAGTCTTTTTATCATGTGTTTTGTATTGATGGTTCATATGGCATAAGTCCGCGTGATAAAGCCGTTCCTCACATCAACTGTATCTGGTAGGACGCACCCATCGCACATTTAGCGATGGGCTTGATGCATACGGATCGAGAGGCGTCAAATCGGGTAGCGCAGGAGTCGGCAACCTTTTTGAGGAGGAGGGCCAAGTCGCAAGAAGCCGACACGGCGGAGGGCAACCCAGCAATTTGAAGGGGGAAGGGGGGGGGAAGGTGCTTTACAGACGAAGAGAAAAATTTCGTCGAATTGAAAATAATGCGGAAAACTAGATTAGAATTCATGTTTTCTTTTTTCTGTGCGCATGTCACAATGTTCCGATCAGACATAGGTTACAAGCGAAAATGCCATTTTTTTTGCTTTTAAAATGAACTGCCATATCAACTTCAGGTGAGGAAAGAAGGGGAGGAGGGTTGAAGTCATGCCGGGGGCCAGATAAAAGTGCTGCGCGGGCCGCATGCGCACCGCGGGCCACAGGTTGCTGACCCCTGGTGTACGCCGTTCGAGAGCTCGAGACAGCTCGGTACACAGTCGCCGTGCGACTGCGTGTCCTCGCAAAATATGCTCTCGTCGCATACAAGCGTAAAGGATGAATTAAGCAGAAACCGAGGTGTTTAGTACTTAAGTAATTGTGGTTGTGCACTTATGGGTTTCTGCGTTCAATCCTTCCAGACAGCTAACACGTGCTCTCACATCTCAGACCTTGGGAGTATTGAGACGAATGCAAATAAAACCTGGAATTTGCGATAATCGAGAATTTCTGAAGTGTGAACTGCGGTCGACGCTGAATTTCTGCCGAAAAGTAAACTTTGCAAAATACCCTTCCTAGCTTGACCTAGCTTCCGACGAAGAAAGCACTCATCGAAGCTCTTCAGCGTCACGTTGAGCGCGGTGGAGACACTTGACGACATACCGCACTTGTCTCGCCTCCACAGCACCTCTTCCTCGGGGATGTACCACACTTTCCATCGAGAACACTCTGAACGGAGTTGGTGCTGCTGAGGGTCTTCAGGCTATCTGTACTCGACTCCGCAGCGCTTAGACCTCGAAGGTTCGATGACCCTCTCCTCTAGTCGAGAATGACGGCTACTTGTTTGCCGCACAGAAGGCGACGTAGACGGCGCGAAAGTCAACTTCTGCGGGCTACAGACTGCGTACAGCTGGACAGCTGCGGACGTCATTGTGAGACTGGGCTCTCCGGTTCTGGCCGACAAGCTGTCCCGGGATGACGGCTCGTCGCTGGACGTCCACTAATTCCGGTGCGAACTATCAACCGCAGGTGCTTGGGTCAAAGAAGACGAAGAGCGACGCTAAGCGGATTTTTTCGATTCCTATTTGCCATAGTTGGAATCTTTGACGCCCAAGGGGAATTCCGCATCCTGGCGGGCAGTCGTCAGTCGGCCGCCGGAGACGCCCGCACTGTGGCCTTACCCAGATGCCTTGCTGAAAAATCAACGCTACAGCTTTCACAGCGACACACCTTTCGGCGTACTGTGTTGTGACACTCGGAACTCCCACGCTAGACCCAGCAAACACTTGCGCTCTTGGCTCTCTTCAAGAAAGAACCGCGCTGCTACTCTCTCACCCTCTACGGTGGAGGAGCTGTCCCTTTCGGAGCCTCGACTCTGGTTCGTGCACCATTTCCTGAGCCGCGACGAGGGTGCAGCTCTTCGTCGGGAATCTACCGAGCTGGAGCCCACCTTGGTGACCGAGGAGAATGTCCGTGACAACCCCCCGGACACGAGGACGGTGGCGCTCGCCTCGCTCGTGAACGATGAAGGCGCGCGGTGCGTCTACCAGTGTGCCGCTGAGCTAACCGGTCTTAAATTAGAGTCTGCTCACAAACATGAAGCAATGAACTACGCCGACAGTGGAACATAACAATGCGCATACGGATACCTTTTAGAGAGAAGAAGACGAGGGTGAACGGCTAGCCAGACTTTGGTTACATAAGAGGTCAATCAGGGTTGCTGTACTACTTTTCCCAAAACCAGCTCTCAATTGCCTTAGAGACTGTACACGCGTTATCCGTACACCCGCATCGCACGTGGCGGGACACCTGCCGCACGCAAGCGGGGGGCGAATGAGCCCTATCGGCGACGCTCTTCCGCCCTCTGCTTGCGTGCGGCAGGTGTCCCGCCACGTCACGTGCGATGCGGGTGTGTGGAAAGCGCGTTTACAGTCCCCTTACGGCGGCCGCGACATGGTCCCGCACGCTGGAAATCCCGCCAACTCCCGAGATTACATATTTAACGCCTTCCGCAGATATTCCGGTGTCTGCAGTTTAAGCGCCAGCGTGTTTGGTTAGCAGTGAAAAGGCAGGTAGTTGCCACAAAGACAGAAGTTAAAATATGTACTGCAATGTAATGACAAGCGTGCAAATAAAGTACAGGAGGAAATTTTTGGCCCTCTGATGCAACCCGCGAAGTCATTCTACTTTGCAGAGAGTATACACGTAATTAAAAGTGCTTCACCGTGCAAACAAAAAAGTAGTAAATTCTACAGTTGTACGAATCATTCTTCTGGGTGTCAGGCATATTGGGGTCGGGTGTATTAGATTCATACTGATCACCAGAGCTTGCTTACCCTTCAAATATATAACAGTACAATGCTGCTCTACATGTCACGACCCTCGACTTGCAGGCGGCATTTTAACTCTAAACTTCATGTTTTTCTGGCATGTATGGAACAAGAACATACGATAAAGGCGCGCACCACTCGGTGTTATCCGCTACGAGATAGGTCAGTGCGGTTTTCGTCGTTGCCAAGCCATTGAAACATTAGAGAGTTTTAAAGCAGCGCAACGCAAAGCTTTGCGTTTGCGTTGCGCACGCATCGTACGCTCACCTCTCGCCGGCTCCCGTTAGGTGACGAACGCTAACGCTACGCCCGCAAGCTTTGCATACGGTATTCTAAAACTCTCCATTATAACGAATTCCGTGCGACTACCAAATGACGAGTACAAGAGTGAAAGCTACGTGTGAATCGAAGAAAATAGTTGCAGACAGACGCCGACAGAACTCACCTGAAATCCTCAACGATCGTAGGAGCGTCGTCCACTGGCTTAATCTGTCGGCGCCACTGGGATCCGTCGTGCGCTGCCATACTACTCAGTAAAGTTCACGACGAAAAGCAGCTTACTGCAGGACTTCTGCGTCCAGAGGCTGCTTTTCACGAACTTGTCAGAATGGTTGATTGGGCGAGTTGGTGTTCCATGATTGTTTTTCAAGTACGAGCGCGATACGAAGACAAGGACAGGAAAGACACGGTCAGGCGCTTACTACCAACTGAAAGTTTAACCAGAAAGTTGTGAGATATATACTGACAGATGAGACATATTTAGAAACACATTCGATAAGACCACCACGCGACATGACAATAAATATATGTGTATATCAGCGCCCCCTTAGCCTTACATCGAGATGGCGTCGACGGTAAGGAATCGATGTAAGGCTAAGGGGGCGCTGATATACACATATATTTATTGTCATGTCGCGTGGTGGTCTTATCGAATGTGTTTATAAATATGTCTCATCTGTCAGTATATATCTCACAACTTTCTGGTTAAACTTTTCAGTTGGTAGTAAGCGCCTGACCGTGTCTTTCCCTGTCCCTGTCTACGTATCGCGCTCGTACTTGAAAAACAATCATTTTCACGAACACCGGAGACACTGCTTCCGTCAGCCAGTCATGGGAAAAGCGAGCCGAGGACACGATACTTCGCCACGAATGCTTAGCAATGAAACAAAGTAACGCAAAACTATCATTCGCGATCACGCGTCACGACTCCGGTTATTCTAGCACAGTAAAGAACCACCACGACGAGACGGATCGCGAACAACGACGTCTAACGTTGCAAAAATGGTTGTCTGTTACTGCTGGCTTCGGATTTGGATTTAAGTAGCCTCCACAGACACCTGCACAGTTTCAGTTTTGTTTTTGTTCTATGCAACACATGTTAATGCATAGTTTTCCCTCTATTAAATAATATCAGGGTGCAAGTGGCGAAGCGCGCCCGGTGTGGGGGTCTGTAAGGACATGCGGTGGAAGGGGGAAGCAGGTGAGTGTGCATATCTTCCCCTGGAGGCTAGGGGGAGTACGATCAGGCCGTGCGCGCGTGCTTATACTGTGTTTCACCACTACCGTTCAGCACTGCCAAAGCTACGGGGTGTAAACAAGCCACACGCTTGCGCAGAAAACATAGATCCAGATATAATTGCCTTGCAATTGGCAAGGATGAGACATTTGCCCTTGTTTAGCATCTGCTTCTGCATATAAATAAGTAATTTGTCTATTCTTCATCTCATTTGCGTCGTATTTCTTTAATTGTTGTATCAGTAACCGTCGGTAACATTGGTTAAAAATCAACATGGCAGCGTCCATGCAGACGCGACCACCCGCTTCGATCCGAACTTGCCCTTGACGCTCGCCCAAAGCGCTCACAGATACAAATGAATGGTGTAATGAGCTACCGCTTTGCACCGTCTCACGATCAGGACAAAGCATCAGGTACGCTCTCTCGTTATTGGCGCGATAAGCTATTGCTTTAACCACGCCTGCTAAGCCTAACGCGCCGAGAATTTGGTCATGGTTCATGGAAATAGCGCAATGTAGTCACGAATACCTTGCTGCCGAAGCTCCAAGACATAAATTTAAAGCAAATACAAGCGTCTGTTTGGAACTTACGGGCCACATAGAGCACGACGACGACGTGATAAACTCGAGGCGGGGAGCAGCAGCCTCGCTGAGTGCAGGCATGCTCTATTTTTTTCGGCGCTGTCGTCTGCTCGCTGAACGTGTGCGCGCCGACGCCAGGGGGATGCTAGCAGACGACGCGGTGCGGATGAATACATGTGGAGGGGCTAATCGCCCTTCCTATTGGCTAAGGGGCCCTGTAGCCTCCATAGTGCTGAAGGGAACTTCTGAGACAGAGTATAGTGCTCAACGTTTGCAAAGCGCATCGGCAGCCCTCGGAAACTATCACGCATACATAGTTTAGCTGTGGCGGGCGGAAATAACCTCGAGCGGAAAACTTATGGTAGTGTTCTTGGTGTTCAGGAGACGCGATAAAGTGACGGGTAACGCGTCGCTTTGATGACAGGTTTGCTCTGTTGACATGCCAGCTTTGCGGCACATGTTTTCACAGTCGTCGAGCGATACTCTGTTTCAGAAGTTCCCTTCGGCACTGTGGAGGCTACAGGGCCCATTAGCCAATAGGAAGGGGCCATTAGCCCCTCCACATGTATTCATCCGCGCCGCGTCGTCTGCTAGCATCTCCTTGCCGTCTGCGCGCACACGTTCAGCGAACAGACGGTAGCGCCGAAAAAAATAGAACATGGCTGCACGCATCGAGGCTGCTGCTCTCCGCCTCGAGTTTATCACGTCGTCGTCGTGCGTTCTGTGACCCGTACGTTCAAACAGACGCTTGTATTTGCTTTAGATTTATGTCTTGGAGCTTCGGCAGCAATGTATTCGTGACAACGTTGCTCTATTTCTATAAACCGCTATCAAATTACCGGTGCGTTAGGCTTAGCAGGCGTCGTTAGAGCAATATATTATCTCGCCAATAACGACAGAGCGTACCTGATGCTTTGTCCTGATTGTGAGATGACGCAAAGCGATAGCTCATCACACCATTCATTTGTTGATGCGAGCGCTTTGGGCGAGCGTCGAGGGCAAGTTCAGATCGAATCGGGTGGTCGCGTCTGCATGCGCGCTGCCATGTTGATTTGTAACCACAGTTACCGACGGTTACTGATACAACAATGAAAGAAATACGACGTAAATGCGATGAAGAATAAACAAATTACTTATTGATGTGCAGAAGCGGATGCTAAAGAAGGGCCAATGTCTCTACCTTGCCAACTGCAAGGCAATTATATCTGGATCTATGTTTTCCTGCGCAAGCGTGTGGCTTGTTTACACCCGTAGCTTTGGCAGTGCTGAACGGTAGTGGTGAGACAGAGTATAGATGTGTTTCCGATCACCTATGCATGCAACACCATGCACGCTCATTTCACTAGTGAGCGTTATGTTTCCTGCTATACATGCAGTCGGGAGGAATGCAGAAACCTAACTTGCAAACGTTGAAATACTCCTAAATCTGCCAGCGCTGAGATTGTAAAACATTGCCATAAGTGTAAATGTTTCACTTAAAGGGCACAAGTTTCAATATTTAAAGGCCAACTCCGTCGATTTTTCGAGGTCTATGGATCTCAATGAAATTCGCTGGGTACGTTCATTTGCACATTTGCGTCATTTATGCCAAATTTCAAGCTTGAGAGATGCGCTGATTGTTTACAAATGAATTTTAAAGATTGTCTGCAAACGCCCACCCGGCTTCCCACAATTACTGGCAACATTGCGTGTGTGACGTGTTGGTTTGCCGGTCGACGGAAGTGACGCAGCCGATGGGTTCGCTAACTTGGGCCGCTACAGAGTATATTGTGCTGGCCACAAGACGACGGTGTTTGGCCGGCGCTTCGCTGGTTTGGCGAGCGATTTTCTGTTCTCTCTGGAGGAGCGTGTGATATTCCGCGCCGGCGGGACGAGCATACCTTGCACGACTTCCGGTTCGTAACAAACTACTACGTCATACGTAGACAATACACTCGGTTGGGTTTCGGTTTCGGTATTGCGCCTTTTTGTTTATTAAAAATTATTTTCGAATTTGCTGAGCATTTCAGCTATCGGGCGCGTGACAGGAGTGTCTCAGGAACATAAAAGCACCATTACCCTGACAAGGTCAAAAAATCGCCGGAGTTGGCCTTTAAGAACCCTGTGTATTTGCAGACGTTTCGACGCGCTGTTTCAGCAACATCGCACCTAAAGCCGTGACACAATACGTGCGTGCTTCCGCATTTTACCACCGCATATTCTCCACCGATAGCTTTCGGTATATCATTTCCTGCATGATCAAAACGAGCGAGCAGTATCTTGGTCACAAGCTAGGGAAGCTTTCTTTTTTGAACAATCACGCTGTATATGTATGTCCATCACTGACTCCCTTGGAGCAAGGAAGTCATCAATTTCATTCAGGAGTGCCGAGCAGAGTATTGTGACTACCTTTAGGAGAAAGGTAGTCATCGGCGGCCACAAAGAGACTCAGGTAGATGTGACTCCCTTTTTGATTCTCATTTTTTTAAATGTGTAGCTTATTGAGAGCGTGCTCGTGCCAGAGACAAGTCTTCTTCGTCCTGTTCTTCGAGCGCATTGATGGTGATATAAAGTGCAGACATTACTACTATGGCTAGGGAAACACGACAACACAAACCACGTATAAAAATTGAAAGAGGAAGCGAGCGAGAAATAGAGAAAGAAAGAAAAGAAATAGGAACAAAAGTAGAAATAAATCCAAACAAACAGCAAAGTAAAGAGAAACACAGAAGGCTGCCGAGCTCCGCACATCCTTCAGGCTTGGCACCACTAGGGCAGAGCTGCCTTAACATTTTTTATAATTTTATTTAATTTGGCGTGCGCCAGCTGTACTCAACTACACCAGAACGGCCCTTAACCTCTCCACAGCCATTTTTTTTTTGGCACTTGTGCACAATCCACGCAAGTTTCTTCGTTTTTTTTTTTTTTCTGGATTTTCTGCTAGCAATGCAGTACGATGCTGTTAAGGACATGTAAACATTTTTATGGCATGTTATCACATCAAAATATAAGTAGCACTGATGAGAAGCAGTGAATCAAATACGGAAATAATTATTTTTTATAATTATTTATTAATATTTACTCAATTATTAACAGTCCCTGAGACACTGATTATGCATTTTATTTAGAGTCCGAATGAGTCAAAAGCCGAATTTCATCTGTCAAATAGCGCGTGCATGTGGCACGCTCTCTCGCCTTGCCTGCGCTGCGGAGACGCAGGCAACTAGACGCGAGCTGACGCTAATGCGCAAGCATGCGCTCTCTCTTTTGTAAAAAAATTCACTACAAGTTATATTTGTTTATATGTTCTTTCCATAGACGGTGGGGCACACTCTCTATTATTAGGGGCGAAGCACCTTAGGGTCTCGGTTTTTCCGCGTGTCATGTCGTCGTCATGGTCCGTCATAAATGGGCATGCGCCAGAAAAATGGAGTAAATCCCTGTACCTGCCACTGGTTCATACTCAGCATATTATGAGTTAAAGAGGCCCTGCAACACTTTTTGAGCATGGTCACAAAACGCTGCCGATCGGTAGTCGAGGCTCCCGAGAACACGCAAGCCAAATATTATGGCGCAGCATGCGGCCCGGAATTTACAATAAATTCTCAAAGTCAGCTAAAAATTGCTTTCTCTTCTCTCGACAAATGACGCTACAAGCTCAAAAATCACTCGTCACAGCCATTGTGTCAGCCGTTCACTGATTTGAGCATGGCGTGCTCGGTAGTTACTGGGGCCGCCGCGGGAGGCCGCGACTTGTCCACGCCTGCGCCCGCGATAGCACTCAAAAGCCGTGTATTCGAAGAAAAAAAAGAGAAAAAGACCTCAAGGGTCACGAGGCGCGCGTGACCAATTTCCTTTCCCCGTGCCATTCCTCCGTGCTTAGCTTCCAGAGTTTTCGTCGGGACGAGAGAAGAGAGAATGCAATTGCAGCGTGCGACAAAACTCAGCTCGTGCTGAACGGATTTTAAAAATTTTTGCGGCTGTTAATTCGTGAGGCAATGCGCTCCTTTAGTGAATCCATTACATGGCTACTTGGAAAAGTGTTGCATGGTCCCTTTAAGGATTCCTCGTTACTGCCTAAAACAATGTTTGGTTTAGCAGTTGTTTCAGAATCCCCGTCTAATTGAGCATATACTAAGGCGCTCAAGTTTCTCTTCTAAAACCAAGGACACAAACGCGCATCTCTTCGATAAAGTCACATGATTGAAACACCTTTTTCCTGAAACATATCTGCTACGTGATGGTGCAATAGTGGATCGGTGGCCAATAAAGCGGTTAAGGGTAAAAGTTTTGCTGTGGGAAAGAGCGGTGCACACTGCATGCTTCACCCCTCCCCAGGCTTCCTTTTTGTGGAGCTGAAACACCCTTCCTTTGTCATTGCGTAGTGCTTGCTGCTAACTGTCACCCATTTCTCATTGTTTCTTTCTTTTCTTTTTTCAGAAGTGTTTTCTTGCAAGTGGCAGGGAGCGAAAAGGAGTTTTGGTTCTGCGTGCAGAAGAGCACTGCATAAGCACAAACGTCATACTGAGTTCACGCTCATGGAGAGAACACTGTGTTTGGCTTAAGCAGAAACCTCATGCTGTAGCAATGCTCCCCTTTCTTTCTTTTTCTTTTAAGAAGTGTTTCCTTGCAAATGGCAGGGAGCGAAAAGGAGTTTTGGTTCTGCGTGCAGAAGAGCACTGCATAAGCACAAACGTCATACTGAGTTCACGCTCATGGAGAGAACACTGTGTTTGGCTTAAGCAGAAACCTCATGCTGTAGCAATGCTCCCCTTTCTTTCTTCTTCTTTTAAGAAGTGTTTCCTTGCAAATGGCAGGGAGCGAAAAGGAGTTTTCGTTCTGCGTGCAGAAGAGCACTGCATAAGCACAAACGTCATACTGAGTTCACGCTCATGGAGCCACCATCTCAGGGGCACTGATGTATGCTAGGGCTGTTACGGACATGCGAGAAGCCCTGGCGATAAGCGTTGTTCAAATAACTCTTTAGTGTACAAATGTGGACACACTGCTTCTTAAGCTGGGTGATGCTTTTGAAGTCCAAGGAATCCACATAGTTTCTATTCAAGCACGGCAAATGGATAGACATTTTATTATAAGTTTTGGTTTTCATGGCATATGTTCTATAATGGCGGTGTTATAAAGCCCGACCCTCCAGGGAAACATTTACGGGAAATTTCAAGGCGAAAGCCTTTAATAGGCGCTTTTAGCTGACCGATTCTGCGGTCCGTTCCCGTTCCGCTCAAACGCTCAACGTTACCGGAGCGCAACGCGCGTTGTTGGTTTTAGCCAAGCGTCTTTCGGTCAAGTCAAGCGCGACGCCATCACATGTAACAGCGCGCGAAACTGGAAGGGACAATAGAGGCAGAGTGTAAAGAGCGCTGGTTTTTTAGATGTGAAGCATCTTATGGCGGAGCTTAATCCGGTGTGCGGCGTGACATCCCTTACTGCGCATGCGCAAACTCTTTCAAAAAAATAAAAAACCTCCTTTCCCCCCTCTCTCTCTCCTCTAGGCAGCCCCCTCCCCGCGGCAACCACACCCTCACTGCGCAAGCGCCTCCCCTCCTCTCTCCCCTCCTACGCTCTCCCCTCTCTCCTCTAGGCATCCCTGCCCGCGGCGTTCACACTCCCACTGCGCATGCGCGTCCCCCCTTCTCTCTCCTACGCTTCCTCATCTCTCCTCTAGGCATCCCTGCCCGTGGCGTCCACAGTCCCACTACGCATGCGCGTCCCCTCCTCTCTCTCCTACGCTCCCCCCTCTCTCGCCTCGCGACGCAGGCAGCGTCTGCTAGCGAGTTTCTTGGTTGAAAAAACCGACTGCTCGCGCTGCACAACCGTTCACTGGCCACTCCGTATATATGGCGATGGATTTCGACCTGCAAGGTGGTGCCGGTGGGAGATTTCTCCTGTGCGCTGTTGAACAATAAAAATTCGCAGCGTGCGCGTTAACTAAAAGCGGACTGCGGGTCTCTGTGTCCAGTCGGAGTCTTCTGTCTCTCATTGCCCATTAGCAGCGATTGACATGTTCCAGTAGGAAACACCGCTCCATCACTGCGTGCTTTGCGCCTCCCCAGTTTTTCTCTCCTGCGCAACGCTGCGATGAGCGCCAGCGTCAACGCCGCCGCCAGGGTAAGCGTTAGCGCCCGCTGCTTCACATCTACACATGGTTCCCTTTAGCGGGAGATGGTGTAATTTTTCTTTGGACGCTCCTTTACTGCCCGGAGTGTCAGCTCGCGATGTATCACTGCAATGACGTTTCGTAAAACGTCGTCCCACGTGCGCGGATTTTCAACAGGATTGGCTGCGACGACTTCTCTGAGAAGGCACAAACTATGGGTAGCCTGAAGTGCCGTCGGGGCTTGCGTGTTGGCCGAATAATCGCTACTTTTTCCGAGCAACGCGGACTCGTGGCACAAGAGGCTGCCATTTTGGTTGTTTCTCCTCGTGTCACGTGACCTCTCACTCACTACAGGCCGCCGGCGGCGACGGTCCGGTCACACGCCCAGCGCTGACAGTCTGGCGCATGCGCAGTGGCGCCACCACCGGCTGGCTGAGCCAATGCCACCTAGAAAAATATCAGGCCTGCTCACTGCCTCCGTGACGTCACGCGTCTTGCCCAAGCGAGCGCGCACGGGAGGCTGTGAAGCCATTGCCACCAACGTCTTCCGTGAAAAGATAAAACATTCGCAGCGAGTTTGACATGTCCAAAGTTTAATTTTGCTTTTTGCGTCGGGATTGGCGCGGGTTTAAGGAATGTATTAAGCTTTAATAAAATTTTTGGTGGTTTATCTGTAACCATGTATTATTCCACTTAAAAATGAAAGATCGTATGCTATCGAACGTGTGACCGATTTATAAGATCAATGATTTATGGCCCGACAATGTGACGAAATAAAGTATATTTTATTCAATCTTTATTCTTTATTTACACACACGCATGACACACTGTCCAGAACATGCACAGAAACTGTTCGTATTCGTTTGCTAAACTTCTGCAGGCTTTTCTGGCGAGTTCGCGCTTTTCTACTGTAGTGCCGATTCTTGAATCGGTGTACTTGGTAGTCGTCCTTAAGTATTCCGGCTTGAAATGGAGCTCACACACCTTACAACCATTTAAGCAGGCGATTTATCGCAAGCTTTCTGTTCCACATGCCCCTTATTGACTAAGGTACAAAACAGGGAGATATTTGTGTCTACAGGCATCCAAATGCGGCTGAATAGCAGAAGTACAGGCTGTTTCATACATAGGGGAAATCTCGGAGCGCCTGGCATCGCGATGCGACTAGCGCTGCAATCGCGCGCCGGCAGCAGCTCGCGCGTGCGCAGACTCTTCAAGGGTGTAGGGTTGAACCGCGTCGTCTGCTACGGCAGCGCGCGTGCCGCATTGTCGGCCAGCGCACGGATATCATTGTTAATGCGGTAACTGGGCCGATACTCTGCACTAATCACTTTCAGAAAAATTCAGCGCCGCAAGATGGGACACGAAGAAACAAGGAACGACAAACTCGCGCGCGCTTTCTTTCTTCGTGTCCCGTCTTGCTGCGCAGTTTTTCAGATTTTCCCGTACAAGCTTGCCCAACTTTCAATGCTTGTCTGCTCTAAACGTTGTGCAACGCCAACCTCTCATCCTTTATTCGTGATAATGGGGCACTAGAAACAGTATTTGACAGCATACCTTCTTTGCTCTATCGAAACATCGTGGTACTGTGTGCGTTCACGAATGTTTCTTCAGTGTGTGAGCGCCGCAGTAAGCTTGGTTGCAGAAGACACGATAATGAGCATGCCCCGTGCGTGGTCTTTATTTGACTTTAAATAAAACAAAGCACTCAGTGGTGACTGCCGAGCAGCTGAGCGGGTTTAACACAACAAAACAAATGGGAATGAATTCAGGAATGATGCAGGTTAGAATAACCGCCTGAACGTGCTTATTCTCGACGATATTTCATTACAACAGAAAGGACTCGCTCCCGGTGCCGAAATGCACCCGTGACGCTTCCAAGTTCATGTCCCCAGCGGTAGCGATGGTAGCGCTCATTCTAGACGGCAGTGAATGCATGGTGTCAGTGATGTGTTCTGCAGCAGCATGCCCCATTCGTTGACGATGGGGTCGTGGCATCACAAGATCCAGATTGAGCTGAATAAAACTGGGGTTCGTCTGCCGTACGTTTTTCCATTTTTTTTCTTGTCTGAAAATAGCAGTACTGCCTGAAAAGGCCGCCCCAATCCCCGGACCTGAATATAATGGAAAATGTCTGGGGTTTATGAAAATGTTGCTGGCGCGCCATCCTCTACACGGCCTGTCCGAGGATCGGTTGTGGTCCGCCATCGTCAGCGAGTGGGACGCCCTGCGAGTGAATACATCACTCATCGTGTCACCGTACGCCTCACTGCCGTCCAGAATGAGCGCCGTCATCCCTGCCGCTGGTGACATGACAAGGTACTAAGTTGGATGCGCCACGGGCGAATTTCGGAGCCGGCTAGCGAGTCTTGTGGTAATGAAATGTCGTCGTAAAGAGACACGTTCAGGCTTTGTCCTCACCTAAAACATTCATGAATTTGTTCCCATTTGTTTTATCGTGTTAAGCCAGCGCAGCAGCATGACTCTTACTGACGAGTGCTTTTTTTATTTAAAGTCAAATAAAGACAACGCACATTGCGTGCTAATTGTCGTGTCTTCCTCGTCCCAGCGTACTGCGGTGCACACACAGTGAAGAAATATTCAATAACGCACACAGCACCACGGCGTTTCAAGAGAGCAAACAAGGTATGCTGTCAAATTCTGCTTGTAGCACCCCATTATCACAAATAAAGGCTGAGAGGTTGGCGTCGCACAACGTTTAGTGCAGATTATCGGCCCAGTTCCTGCACTAACAATGATATCCGCGCGCTGGCCAGCAATGCGGCAAGCAAGAGCCGCCGTAGCAGACGACGCGGTTCAAAACTACACTCCTGAATCATCTGCGCACACGCGAGCTGCTGACGGCGCGTGGTTGCAGCGCTGGCCGCACCACGATGCCACGCGCTCCGAGATTTCCCCTAAGTGTGAAACAGCCTGTACATATTTCAAGAAAATAAATTAGGCAAAGGTGCTGGCGATACTGGCGCCTAATTATAATACCGCAAGAAAAATCGTTGGAGCAGCGGTAAGAAATACTACGTAGTACGTAACAGATGCACGAACGCCACGCAGCAGCCCTCCTTCCCATTTCCCAACAAAGTAATCGGAGGTGTTACAAGAAGCCCGCGGTGCCATGCGCAACTAGCGAAATGTCTACTGACCCTAAAGGAAAAACGCCTGTTCTGATAATATATTGCCATGCGCGTTTATTGCTTCATTTTGATGTGTTCGGGATGCGAGCAGCAGAACGTAAAACACATCTCTCCCTCCGCTTGTGAAATCGGTTGAGAGGAACGTGAAGATGCGTCATTTCACCGTCATTTTTCAGCCAAGCAGACCGCGTCTCGGCAAACGTGCTCGTCAAAAACGTGAAATATATGCAGTTCCCAGCACGGTCTCGGGACGCTACGTTGTTGCGGGGCTGAGCGTCAGCGACACTAAGCTAAAAGTGTCTAATGTCACGGCTTGCGCTAGGAAGTCAAAAGCATCATTTTACATAAAGAACCGAACATGTTAGAGCTGGTGCTTTTGAAACAAATCAAAAGCGTACCTTTGAATCACGCAGAGAACGCATATCGATGTCATCCCGACGAACGGCACGATCTCATTTCGCTTTCTGGTCGTCCTTGGGGAATGAAAACTCTTGGACCTCCGGTGCAAAGCGGTGACAGTTTGGTCTGCAGCACTGCCCCATTGGGAAAGCTTGCAGGTGTACACTACGTGAACATTCAGTAAACGAAACACATCATATCATCACGCAGCACTTTACAGACGCAGAAAAACACGGTCATCTTCGTGCAGTCGCCAAAAGAAACACCAGCACACCCCGACAGGCTTCGTCAGGCTTAGAAATCCTGCTCTCTCGAACGACGGGAGCATACATGCGCACGTCTACTCGGCAGCAGACAAGGGGCAAAACTGAGTGACGTCAGAGGCCATGCCCGGAGCAGTGACCAGGCCTGAATTATTTTTCTAGGTGGCATTGGCTGAGCGGAGCGGGAGACAAAATACGGTCAGCTAAAAGCGCCTAATGTCTCATGCTCACGTCCGTCCGGTGCCCGTCCGGTGCCCGTCCGGTGCCCGTCCGTCCGTCTGTCTGTCTGTCTGTCTGTCTGTCTGTCTGTCTGTCTGTCTGTCTGTCTGTCTGTCTGTCTGTCCATCCGTCCGTCCGTCTGTCCGTCTGTCCGTCCGTCCGTCCGTCCGTCCGTCCGTCCCTCCGTCCGTCCCTCCGTCTATCCGTCCGTCTATCCGTCCGTCGATCCGTCCATGTCCGTCCATCCGAGCTCTGGCACGGAGCCAGGTGGCCGCCGGGGTGCGCAAACGGACACCGGTCGCGTCGGACTGTACAGCGCTCGCGCTTTGCTTGCGTAGCGTCGCTGTGCCCAGCCTTTGCAATCACTCTGACCGACGCCGTCTCATGGACACATGAGTCCACGGAATACACTTTCGAATTTACAAAGGGTCCTCAATTTAAGCGCTGGAACGCGGATGGCGTATGCGCGATGCGCAAAGCGCGAGAAAATACTAACGCTTGCGAACGGAGGAAGATTAGTCTCGCTGTGATTCGCGGTAAAAAATTAAAAAAGAAAACACGCACACATTCGGTTTGTGTGTTATCCCACTGCGAGTGTAAAAGAAAAAAAAGACATGGCATAGTCAGTAGAATGGCCACACGCTTTCACCGAACACACTTTATAATGTACAAAGTGTCCTCCAATTTTTACGCTCAAGTGATCTTGTTACACGAGCTAAGAGTGCTATAGGATGTTTACAGACCTCATTAGTTACACCTAGGGCTCTTTGTCTTCGGATAAATCCGAAATAAAAACAATAGCTCCTGTCTTGTCAAATTTTTGCCAATTTGAATTTATCCATAGAACTCGAATTTTACCGGTTAACATGACGTTGTTTCATGCTTTATCAACAGACTATGATATAAGCTTTCATTTATAAATTGGTCGCTTTGGCCGATATAAACTTGACCTCGCAACAACAGTATCTCGTAGACCACACCAGTCGCACATTTACCAAAGGGCTGATCGCACACTCAGCTACAACGTATGCAGTGCTCTCGGAAGCTCTAGACATCTTGATACGCAGCCTCCTGACGGCACTGGGGCACGCCACACGACATCGAATATACGGACATCCTAAAATATCCTTGCTTATTTTACAAGAAGCTGAAAAGTTGCAATACGCACGAACCTGAGTGTTTTGTATTGAAGTATTTGTGCCTGTTCTATATGTTCTTGTGCGTTTGAACCTTCAAGGAAACTCAAACATGCTTCGTGTATTGTGGTGTTTTCGTGTTCAGATATCATTCCACCTACGATATTGGAATATTCAGAAAGATGCAAGATTACACTTCGAGTTTCAGGAAATTGTGAATGAAAGAATAAGAAACTCTGATAAACACCGACGTTCCGCAAAGAAAAGCTCTAAAAAACGCGTTCTATATTTCAAGAGAAATGAACTCAGTAAACACGGAGCCTTAGTTACACCTTTGTGTTGGACATCAACCACAAAGCTGTTCAATATAAAGAGTGTTGGGAGAAATTTATTTTAGTCATAGCGCTGAAAACAGAGAGACCAGGGAAGAGGAGTGGACGTCCGCTACTCTTTTCAGTATTATAGCCTCACTGCATGTATCGCGCTAAGGCACTGAATTACGCTGTACAGATATACTGTTATTTGTTCTGCAACTTGTTCTCAGTTGAAAATTTGCACGTCAAGGCAAACTTTATGCGAGATTTTTATATCGTGGACTCTTCCGCCTCCGTGTTACATTGGTTACGGTGCTCGATTGCTGACCCGAAAGTCGCGGGTTCGATCCCAGCCGGCGCGGTCGCACTTCGATGGAGGCGATATGCAATTCCAGTGCACGTTGGAGGGACTGATATTCATCCTCGATATTTTAAAAGCCCCCCCCTTCTAAGGCGCCCATCATTGACCTAAGAGACACTTAAATCCATCCTCTCCCTTGACGTGAGCGGGGCTTTTGACAATGTCTCCCATGACAGCATACTTCAGCGACTAAATCTTTACAAGTGCGGAGAGAAAAAGTACCAGTATGTTCGATATTAGGTGCGAAGCAGCTATTTGACTCACGTGTGTAACGCCGTACGTTACGTGAGTCCGTACGAATGCGCCGCAACGCGTTCCCCTCGCCGTAGGTGTTGGAGCGTTGCCAAGTAGGTCACGCTCCCCTCGCACGCTTCCCTCGCAGGTGCGCGGTGACGTCACTCTCTCCCTCACCCGCAGCATGCTCGCGGCAGCGCCCGCAGCTGCCGGCTGCTCCGCCCGCTCGCACCAACTCTGACCCGCCTCCCGTGTCTTTGCGTTTCAAACAAACGTTTACTCGAGTAAACGCTACACCGAGTTTCGCTTCAAACCGTTCTTCCAGCACCCGCGTCGACGCCCGTTTCAACCGGGTCAACACCGTGCGCACCGCTGCTGCTTCGCATCCCATCAGGGTTCCCATCGGGGAGATGGTCCAAGTTTTTTCTCTGTGACAGGACCGGGACGGTAGTACTAAGAAAGTACTCTACTATGCGCCATGAATGCACAAGCGCATTAACGCCGAGCTAGTTATATACATTAATACACTATTTATATTTACCACTGGCGATACGCAGATCAGGGGGGAGCTTGTTCGTGTTCCTGCATGGTTCTACCCCGGTAACCCTGGCCCATTCGGTGTTATGTTGAGCGAGTGCGTTTACGCCGCCAGTATGTCTTTCTGACGGCGCGTTGCTACATGAGAACGGGAAGTGTACTTTGGAAATGATGGTAATGGCGATGGTTACTTAAGTTAAGGGAAGCGTACTTTCGAAATGATGGTAAAGGCGATTGGTACTTTAGTTGCAGAACAGATAATTCTTGTTCGACGCAATGCTTCTATGAAATTTCTTAAAGCTGAAAGAAAAGAAACTTTAGGGTCCAAACGTGGAGGATGCGGCCATTGAGCGGTGTGCGCTTGGCATGCCCCTAGCGGCCGGAGCTGTAAAGCCTGACAGCGGGAATAGCGAAGTAGTTCCTTGTGCCATGGCACGTTCAATGCATAAAAATTTCACTAATAGCAAAGAGGACAGTTTTAAAAATGTTTTAATAAGTCAGCTTTTGATAGTAACCAGCTTTATTGAGCCACTGCCACCAAGGCCAGGCACTCCATCGCAGCGAAGTGACTTTCGCTAACGCACTCGCCGCCAAGTTTGCTATACTTAAGTTGCCCGTTGTGTTAGTGCTATTACACCCAACAGTGGTTGCGCCTAGGGCTCCGTGTTGTCGGATAACTCCTCTTCCCCCTTAAAAAAAAACTATAAGTATCTGCGTATAAAATTTTTGGCAATGCGGAATTATCCGATAAACTCCAATTTTAACGGATAACATGACCCAGTTCCAGGCTATATCAAAAAGGCCTCGTTCTAACGGTTCACTCATACATAGGCCGGTGTGGACGATATCAACCGTACATCGCGTCAGCAGTATCTCGTAGACCACTTCCATAGCACATTTAACCCTTTCAGTCCCAGTGATTCCAATTGGAATCATAAATTATGTAGGTCAGTCAGCAAGCATCTGGTAAAGATAAAGCGTTGTTCTTCCTCAAGAGCCCGTATTTAGCATCTGCCCTACATGTGGTGTCAACATGGTACACACCATACAGCGAGGTCACGCCTGAACGAAGAAATTACAGAAGCGGTCGTGCTGTTCGCGCATTTCGCTGAGGCAGCGTCTTCTTTCACCGTGCAGAGATAGGGCATTTATTTTAGTTCTGCGCCAGAAATTTGAATTTTGGCTATTGGACATTATGCTATCCTATCTAGATAACATTTTAAGTAATAAATGAACTAAAAATTATGGAATTATTATTAAATAATAATTATTTATTAAATTAATTGGCACATTAATTACTCTTCACTGAAAAGTGTGAACAAAGAGTTTTTCAGTTTTTTTTGGACTACCACGATCATGTGCATCTCCAAATGTGAAAACTAGTTCCTTACATTGAAAATAGTTAATTCGGGACTGAAAGGGTTAACAAAGGGCTTGTGGCGCATGGAGCGAGAGGCGTCTACGTATTTAGAGCCCCGGGAGCTCCAGACATTTGGATACGTGGTGCCGTGACGGCACCGGGGAACGCCAGGCGACATCAGATACACGGACATCGCAAAATGTACTTACGCCTAATACAGCACACTGAAATGTAATATGCGCCAACCTATGTGTTTTCTATTCACGTATTTCTGGTTGTGTAAGTAAAGGCCGGACAACGGGCGTGGGCTTTATTATTCTTTTTTTCTCGTTCAGTTACGGCTTATGCGCGGGTAGATCGCTCAGTTTCATCTGTACCTACGCGACTGCAGCTATGAACTTATGCGACGACGCAACATTTCTTCTTCTGCATCTTTTGGACGATATAGTACTTTTGCCCAAAAGGTCTTATTGTGGGAAACAAGTGCTCTTCCCCATCTAATTCCGACAAAACAACGGCTATTGCAGCTAATGGTCGTTTTCTTTCAAGCACCATCTTCAACCAAAAACAGACTTTGCACGAAGAAAAAAAATCACTAACTATTATACAATTCGCGTCATCTAGAGAGAGGAGAAACAAGCAAACATAACTACAATATGGCCTCCTAGCTTCGACTACCTAGCACTCGAGCTACCAGAACTCTCTGAGGCCACGTTTCGTCAATGGAAGCACTCGCTAAGCCTACAGTTCCGAGAAAGTGAGTATGGTTCTCGCAAATTGTGCAAACTAAACAAGAAGGGAAATCTGGGCTAGTTGGATATGGTTCATTTTCGATAAGCTTACAGCGCAAGAAAAGACGAGGACGTAGACCAAGGATGTGTTGTCACATCCTTGGTCTGCGCGTGGTGCAAACTAGTCATGAATGCTTTGCTGTCAAAGCTTTAGCTTTTGTATACTAAGCTAAATCAAGCACAAGTGTCAGTTGTGGACTAACAAACCGCGCAATGCACGACGAAGCCCTGAAAAGATTCGAAGCGGGCTGCTCTCAATTCAGGCGGTGGCTCCATGTGTTTTTTTTTTTTTTTTTTTGTCCGCCGCGTTCGTCTACTAACTTCGTGCGCTGTCTAGATGCGCTTCGCAGCCGGACGAGCACCGGAGCCATCGTCCGCGGAAGAGCTTTCCGCCTAGCCGTCCGTCGTGTGGATACACGCTAACTGGAACTCCCGTGGACGGTAGCGCTTGGGCGCGTTCCACAACAGCCTACGAACGACGGTGTGCGCTGCCGTTGCGCCGCGGGTGGCCGTATCGGAACTTGCTCGCCGCTGTCGTTCTCTCCTGCTCGCGCTCTCTTCGCTATCGCCACATTTCGCTGCGCTTTCGCTCTCTTTCATCCTTTCTCGCCCTGCCGGTTACAACGACGGCGACGGCGCTCAACGCAGCTCAAAATGCTTAACAGCTGCGCTCTAACAAAGGACGGCGCAGATTGCACTAGTGGCGCAAGGCTAGAACCAAAAGCGGAGCCAGGATTCAGCTTATTTATTTCCAAGTTTTCGCTAGAGATGTCAATCTAAGAACGATGCGTTTCGCATATGGTGCATGAAATGGGATGGCACAGTGTCAGCCTATTATATGTGAATGGGGTATGCTTTCTTTCTCTCTATTTCGATTTCTTTCAGTTTAGTTTTCTCTGTCTTTCTTCGTCTCTCTAAATTTGATTTTCTCTCTTTCTATTCCTTTCTTTCTCTTTATGTCTTGCTTTCTGTTTTATTTGTATCGTATTATGTGTCTAGCATAAACAGGTTGCGTACACAAACGTAGCCACCGCCAATGAAGGGGTTAATACACTTAAAAATTTGAAGGACACTTTGTACATTCTAAAGTGTGTTCGGCGAAAGCGTGTGGCCGTTCCACTGACTATGCCATATCTTTTTTTCTTTTACACTCTCAGTGGGATAACACACAAAGCGAATGTGTGCGTGTTTTCTTTTTTAATTTTTTACCGCGAGTCGCAGCGAGACGCCAGACTAATCTTCCTCCGTTCGCATGCGTTAGTATTTTCTCGCGCTTTGTGCATCGTGCAAACGCCATAGCGTTCCCGCGCTTAAATTGACGGGCCCTTTGTAAATTCGAAGGTGTATTCCGTGAACGCCTGTGTCCATTGAGACGGCGTCGGTCAGAATGATTGCAAACGCTGGGCACAGCGAAGCTACGCAAGCAAAGAGCGAGCGCTGTAGAGTACGACGCGACCGGCGTCCGTTTGCGCATCCCTGCGGCCACCTGGCTCCGTGCCAGAGCTCGGATGGACGGGACGGACGGACATGGGCGGACGGACGGACAGACGGACGGACGGACGGACGGACAGACGGACGGACGGACGGACGGACGGACACCGGACCTACAGGCGGACGGACGGACACCGGACGGACGGATGGACGGACGGACGGATGGACAGACGGACGGACGGACGGACGGACGGACGGACGGACGGACGGACAGACGGACGGACAGACGGGCGGACAGACGGATGGACGGACGAATAGACGGACGGACACCGGACGGACAGACGGACGGACGAACACCGGACGGACGGACGGACGGACAGACAGACAGACAGACAGACGGACGGACGGACGGACGGACGGACAGACAGACAGACAGACAGACGGACGGACGGACAGACGGACGGACGGATGGACGGACGGACGGACACCGGACGGACGTGAGCATGAGACTTTAAAGGCTTTCGCATTAATATGCATCTATAGCCAGCGGCCCCTAATAAAAAGGTAGTTTTAGCACCGCGTACGTGACAGCACTGCTTTTCGCAACGCTTGATATAAGCGGCATAGTGTTGATGGACCCAACATGTCATGGGCAAATGACGCATGCTAGGCCAGCTAAGCACCTTTAAATTGGCCAGGCAATCGGCGTTGTTCAAAAAGCGCATTTCCGTACGATTATAGAGGCACTGTTCCTGAAGCCCTGTGGTGCTTATGAAGTCCAAGCAATGCAGATAGTTTCTTTATCATTTGTCATTTTATCTTGCATTTTGCAATGATGGTTCATATTGTATAAATCCGGCGTGATAAAGCCGTTCCCCTCGATGAAAGGTTCCAGGAAATATTCAGGACTTGATCTGAGCGTTCATTCATACTTCCGCCGGCTTGGTACATATAAAATTTATCTCACGTCGACAAAATCTAGAGAGGCCGCACCCATCGCACATTCAGCAAAGGGTTTGACGAGCACGGAGCGAGAGTCGTCAAATTGTGTAGGGCGTTCGGGAGCTCGAGACATCTTGATATGCAGTCGCCGTTATGCGTCATGCGCCGAGTATTTTCGATCCACGCCACGACTGACAACATAGCTTCATCGAAGCTCTGAACTCATTCATCGAAGCTCTTCCGCGTCACGTTGAGCATTGTGAAGACACTTGGCGACGTGCCGCACTTGTCCCGCCTCCACAGCACCTCTTGCTCATTGATGTACCACACGTTGCATCGAGAACTCTCTAAATGGAATTGGTACTGCTGAGGTTCTTCAGGCTATCTGTACCCAACTCCGCCGCGCAGAAACATCGATGGTTCGATGACCCTGTCGTCTAGTCGGAAATGACGGCTACTTGTTTGTCCCGCAGAAGGCGATGTAGACGGCGCCAGAGCCAACCGCTGCCGGCTACAGACCGCATACAGCTAAACAGCTGCGGACGTCATCGTGACACTGCGCTCTCCGGTTCTGGCCGACAAGCTGTCCCCGTATGGCGGCCCGTCGCTGGGCGTCCACTAATTCCGGTGGGAACTATCAGTCGCCGCTGCTTGGGCCAAAGTAAGCGAAGAGCAAAGCTAAGCGGATTTTTTCGATTACCATTTGCCGCAGTTGGAATCTTTAACGCCCAACGGGAACTGCGCATCCTCGCGGGCAGTCGTCAGTAGGCCGCCGGAGGCACACTGTGGCCTTACCCAGACTCCTTTCTCGAAAATCAACGCTACACCTTTTACAGCGACACACAGTACCGGCAGTGGGCGCGGCCAGCAACTGCGGCGGACCCTCCTTCGGGGGGTGTGTGATCGGTTCTCCAGGATCAAATAAAGTTTATTTCACCTTCACCTGCGTAGCGACAGTCGGGATACTGATGCTACATCCAGTAAACACTTGCGCTCTTGGCTCTCTTCAAGAAAAAACGGCGATGCTACTCTCACCCTCTACGGTGGAGGAGCTGTCACCCTCGGAGCCTCGACTCGGGTTTGTGCACGACTTCTTGAGCCGCGTTTAGGGCGCAGCTCTTCGTCGCGAAGCCACCAAGCTGGAGCCCGCCTTGGTGACCGAGGAGAATGGGCGTGACAACCACGCGGAGAGCAGGACGGCGGCGCTCGCCTTGCTCGAAAACGATGAAAGCGTGCGGTGCATCTACCAGCGGGCTGCTGTGCTAACCGGTCTTAAATTAGAGTCTGCCGACAAACTTCAAGCAATCAACTACGCCCACAGTGGACATAACAATGAGCACACGGATGCCTTTCAGAGAGAAGAAGAGGAGGGAAGCTGAGCTATCACTGTCATTCAAATTTCATAAATACAGAGACGCTCCTGAGGAAGTGTGAAGCTCAACGAATACTGATAAGGTATTTCAGTTTTATATTAACTTTGATGTTACCGAAACATTCTCGTCTCTGGTAGCCTATTATAAAGTCACTCCATTTACGATCAGGGATGCCCGGGGTTGAAACCCCAGCTCCTGAAAGAACGTTCTTGAACGCGAAGCAATTTTGGTTCAAGCAAAGGTACTTTCAGCGTCTATCTATCTATCTATCTATCTATCTATCTATCTATCTATCTATCTATCTATCTATCTATCTATCTATCTATCTATCTATCTATCTATCTATCTATCTATCTATCTATCTATCTATCTATCTGTCTATCTATCTATCTATCTATCTATCTATCTATCTATCTATCTATCTATCTATCTATCTAGTCGCACACGTCCGTGTGCTCTCGAGATCGCCTCCTTGGCTTCCTGTAGACCAAAATTTGTATGGGAGGGTAATAGGGTTTGAAGAATACGACTATCTGGTCATGGCATGAATAGGATGAAAATATTGTCGCCGCGTCGTCAAACCTCCAGAGACGTGTGAAACATATCCGTGTACCACGAGCCGCGGTATGCGGGCATGCGCCACTGGTCATTGAGAGTGTACATCTGCCCAGGAACGACGAAAACAGACATTCACAATATAGTTGTGAGGGCTTAAGAAAAGCCGGCATTGGCAGTGTTGATTCCACTAATGCAAAGAATAAAAAAAACATGGTTGATCCCTCCGTCATAGGGATCGGTGTAACACGAAAGTGAAACATGTCCTTACAGAAGTAGTTGAATGTTTTCTGTACATTGATATAAGAGAGTTCGCGCAATCTATATTGGTGTCATCTGTATCCCGACGACTAACGTCCATGATCAATGATTAAACAAACCCATAGATGCTTGTGGTAGCTGTACGGGGAGAGCGGAATCAGAGAAAGCGGTGTGACACCTCGAAGAGCGTCACTAAGCGGACGCCGAAATTGGGCTAAGGTAGCCTTCTCGTGGCATGTTAGAGTTATTGAACACCACTGCCCGACCACAGGGAAACACAACGCGCGTCGTGTCTTCCCCGTTGGCCGGCTGCGATTTTTCACGGGGCGAGCGTAAGTTTGGAACGCCGAGTTACG
The DNA here is from genome assembly GCA_030522465.1 of Rhipicephalus appendiculatus. NCBI lineage: Eukaryota > Metazoa > Arthropoda > Arachnida > Ixodida > Ixodidae > Rhipicephalus > Rhipicephalus appendiculatus. The sequence goes on from JALIZH010016018.1 coordinate 38,985, forward strand.
GCCACGCGAAGCACTCGCGCATCGGAAAGCTTTTTTTTTTCGGTATGGATAGATGCTATGAGCGAGGTCGACGCTGGGGTAACGTCGCCACCTGGCAATGTGTTAATGCATCGAAAAAGTTGCGCTTTTTCAATTCGAAACGTGCCGAATGGGACAGACGCGTAGAAACGACGCTTTGAAGGAACGAATCGGGGATTGCACGGTCATAATGCATTACTTCGCTTAAGCAAGAGCACTGTGGGAGGACAGTGGTAGATTTAAAGACGTGTTTGTATAGCCTACAGAGTATGTGACCGTGGCGCAGTGGATAGTGCGCTCAGCATCGCTTGCCGCCGACCGTGAGGTCATAGGTTCGACTCCCGTTGATGGAACTTTTAGATGTGAAGCATCTTATGGCGGAGCTTAATCCGGTGTGCGGCGTGACATCCCTTACTGCGCATGCGCAAACTCTTTCAAAAAAATAAAAACCTCCTTTCCCCCCTCTCTCTCCTCTAGGCATCCCTCCCCGCGGCAACCACACCCTCACTGCGCATGCGCCTCCCCTCCTCTCTCACCTCTAGGCATCCCTGCCCGCGGCGTACACACTCCCACTGCGCATGCGCGTCCCCCCTATCTCTCCTGTCCTATGCCTCCCCCTCTCTCCTCTAGGCATCCCTGCCTGCGGCGTCCACACTCCCACTGCGCATGCGCGTCCCCCTCCTCTCTCTCCTCTCCTACGCTCCCACCTATCTTGCCTCGCGACGCCGACGCAGGCAGCGTCTGCTAGCGAGTTTCTTGGTTGAAAAAACCGACTGCTCGCGCTGCACAACCGTCCACTGGCCACTCCGTATATATGGCAATGGATTTCGACCTGCAAGGTGGTGCCGGTGGGAGATTTCTCCTGTGCGTTGTTGAACAATAAAAATTCACAGCGTGCGCGTTAACTAAAAGCGGACTGCGGGTCTCTGTGTCCAGTCGGAGTCATCTGTCTCTCATTGCCCATTAGCAGTGATTGACATGTTCCAGTAGGAAACACCGCTCCATCACTGCGTGCTTTGCGCCTTCCCAGTTTTCTCTCCTGCGCAACGCTGCGATGAGCGCCAGCGTCAACGCCCCGCCAGTGTAAGCGTTAGCGCCCGCTGCTTCACATCTACACATGGTTCCCTTTAGTGGGAGATGGTGTAATTTTTTTCTTTGTCTTCTGATCATGTGTATTTTTTTCGATGTCATTTCCGTGAGGGGAAAGACGTCACTGAAATCTTGGTGGACCCCGGCATAAAACACTTTCGTGTTAAAATAAGGATCGAAGCAGGAATCGAATCGAAGCATTCTGCGTGGCAGTCAGATGTCCTACCACAGAGGCACACCAGGTCTTGAAACTGCTTTGAAAAAAAGGCCCTCACGACGGCGCAGTGTCAGTTGTAGTTGCAGTGCTCGCTATCTAATTTTATAACAAGGACATAAACATTAAATATGTACTCAGGCGTCTCAGGCGTGATTACTCGTTAACGACAATAGTGGTTCCAGTGTGGGCTGTGCTTCTATAGCAGTCTAATAAATATTGCATTTGTATTCTTATGATTCAGCAAGCTATATTCAAGCGTTGCTCGACCAGAAATAAGCTAACGAAAGTTCCGTAAGAAATTCACATCATTGCACCGTAAAGTGCACTTCGTTTCGGCAATACTGACGTCTCTGCTATGACGAGAATGATGACGTTACGTCAGACAATAAGATTACAAGAAAATTCGACGACGCAAACCAACGAGAAGAAAAGGCGAAAGGAAAGAGCGTCAACTCGCAACTGTTGACACATCCACACAAAGCTTGCACTTCAATGGGGACCAATCCATTCTTGATGTGGTACGCCAGGTATCTTGCGCGGCAAGTAGCATGGGCAATAAGTGCGACTAGTAAGCAAGGCTCAGAGTCGGGAAGAGATGAGCTTAGAGTAGGGCCCACTATAGAAGAAATATACTTTAGTAAAACTTGTTGGGCTAGTTGGTGCATGTTACAAAGAAAATTCGACGACGCAAACCAACGAGAAGAAAAGGCGAAAAGGCCTTTTCTTCTGGTTGGTTTGCGTCGTCGAATTTTCTTGTAACATGCACCAACTAGCCCAACAACAAGTTTTACTAAAGACAATAAGATACCCTCTAAGGCCAGTGTAGTCGACGTTTCTGGTAAGCCCACGGTGTGCACACTACTACTACACTTAAAAAACCCGTCGATCAACGGCGTAACGCATGATTCAAAGCTAAAAAAAACACATTGTTGATCGCTACGTCATCGGAATCGGCATAACACGAAAGAAAGACTTGTCCTTCCAGGAATTGTTTAATGTTTATTGTGCATTGACATATGAGAGCTTCCGCGGTGTCTCTTGTTGTTTGATAGCTATAGCACCGTTTAACGTGGATGCGCTCACATTGCAGCCTAGTGATACATCTCCATTCCGAGCAGTAACGTCCGTGAACAATGATTAAACAAACCCTTTTGGTCATAGATGTGTGTGGTAGCTGTAGCAGTTAACGGTGAGAGCGGAATCAGAGAAACTGGTGTGACAGCCAGAAGAGCGTCACTGATTGGACGCCAAACTTGGCCTAAGGTCGCTTACTAGCGGCATGTTAGAGCATTGAACGCCACTGCCGAACTGGAGGGAAACGAAAAGTGCGTGGGGTCATCCCTGTTAGTTCACGGGTTGAGCGTAAGTGGGGAACGGGGGGTTAAAGCCAGGCGAAGCATGTGCGTATCGCAGATGTATTTTTATCTATTTAGTGTGGATGGATGCTATGAGCGAGGCCGATGCTTGGGCTAAGGTCGCCACCTGACGGTGTGTTAAAGCGTCGACAAAATTGGACTTCAATTGGAAACGCGCCGAATGGGACGGACGCGTAGAGACGACGCGTTGAAGGAGCTAATCGCGAATATACCGGTCATGATGCAATACTTCACTTTACGAAGAGCACTGTGAGCGGACAGTGTGAGATATAAACGACGCCTTTGTAAAGCCTGCAAAGTGTGTGACTGTGATGCAGTGGATAGTGCCTGACATGTGTTATCGCAGACCGACAGGTCATGGATTGAACTTCCGTTGGCGGAACTTCTTTTTCCTTGCTTTCTGATCGTGTGTATTTTTTCGATGTCATTTCCGGCATGAAACATTTTCGTGTCAAAAATCAGCATAGACATTTACTCGCCGACTGCGTCGCATGAAACCGCGTGCCACAAGGCGTCGGATCTGCCGAATTTTTGTTTTATTTTATTCCTTTGGCGCCCGGCTTCAGTGGGTAAGGAGGGCCTTTTCGAACATTGGCTTCTCAGGTAAGTCAAGACTAGCTTTGCTTGAAAAGTGGACCTCGCAGGATTTCGGGAGTATGCAATTATATCAGATCGGCTCTTCATAGGATCGAGATTTAATAGTGCGAACTACGTAAGAACACCGCGTGTATGCGATGGTACCTGCGCACAGCACTATCGATGGAGCCAACGTCACTGGGCAATGATGTATGCTACGGCTGCTAAGGCCATATGAGCAGGCCTGGCTGTCGACGTTGTTCAAAGAACTCTTATGTGTATGATTTTGCTTGTACTGTCATTGAAGCAGAGCGGTGCATTTGAAGTCTAAGTAATGCACATAGTTTCTATGCAAGCGCCGCGAATGCAAAGTCATTTTATCATGTTTTTGTTGTCGTGGTTCCTATAGTATAAGCCCAGTGTTATGAAGTCTTCCTTCCATTACTGTTTCAGGGAAATATTTACGCGAAAGTGATGCTGACATGCGAGATAAGCCCAAGTAAGCCTACAATAGCATGGTTACACGCCTCCTTGGTACACCCTTCTTGGTACACCCTTCGTATATTTAACACAGGGCTGGTCGCAGTGGCGTAGCAGGGGGGTGGCACACCGGGCCCGTGACCCCCCACACAAATTTTAAATTCGAATGCATTTCATAGTCGGGCTATGTCAGGCGTCCAGCGTTGGCGTTGGCGTTGTCCGCGGAGGAGGAGGAGGAGGACAGGTTGAGGAGGTGACCACCCTTACTGCGCATGCGCAAACCCTTTAAAAAAAAATAAAAATAAAAAACCTCCCTCTTTCCCTCTCTCTCCTCTAGGCATCCCTCCCCGCGGCAACCACACCCTCACTGCGCATGCGCCTCCCCTCCTCTCCCCTGCTACGCTCCCCCTCTCTCCTCTAGGCATCCCTGCCCGCGCCGTCCACACTCCCCACTGCGCATGCGCGTCCCACCTCTCTTCTCCTCTCCTACGCTCCCCCCCTCTCTTCTCTAGGCATCTCTGCCCGCAGCGTCCACACTGCCACTGCGCATGCGCCCCCCCTCTCTCTCTCCTCTCCTACGCTCCCCCCTCTCCCTCTCTCGCCTCGCGACGCCGACACAGGCAGCGTCTGCTAGCGAGTTTCTTGAATTGAAAAAACCGACTGCTCGCGCTGCACAACCGTTCACTGGCCACCCCCGTATATATGGCAATGAATCTTGACCTCCAAGGTGGTGCCGGTGGGAGATTTCTCCTGTGCGTTGTTGAACAATAAAAATTCGCAGCGTGCGGGTGAACTAAAAGCGGACTGCGGCGGAGCTCGGCGGAGCTATACATGAAAAAAAAATTTAAAAAATAAATAAAAACAATTAAAAAAACAAGAAAAAGCAAAAAAAAAAGGGCGCTGCGCCTTGCTCCCGACCGGGCTGCAGAAATCAGGCGCCTTTTCCTTCTTCGAACCACAACCACCATATATAAATGGAGTGAAGCGCGCGAAATGCATTCGCATTTCCTCACGATTCCCTTCGGGGAGGTGGGCGCATTCTTTTTTTTGCCATGGCATACATAGCGCAAAAATTACCACTTGCCTGCCCGGCCCCGCCATCATATCAATAATGTGCCCCCCCCCCCCCCCCCCCCCCGAAAAAAAGTTCTTGCTACGCCGTGGAGTTAATAAGAGACTAGAGAAAAAGCTCGGCCGATAAAGCTATAACCACGTGAGCAGCAACACGTTGGTACGCTGTCATTGTTGCCATTACAGTAATTTAGAGAAGCGCTAAATATGGCGTTTGAAAACACCAAACTTCTCGCAATAAAAATCGTGAACAAGCGTGTTCACGCCTTATAAACGAACGGAAATTGCTTGATGTTTATATCAAGTAGTTTTAGGAAAAATACAATGGCCCTTTATGCAGTTTACTGTACGCGTAAAGGAGCTTGCGTAGGTTTGTTTACTAGATGGTGCCTGCACCCTTGTATCGTTTCAACATATCAGAGCGTTGCCGCGCAGCGTGCGGCCGATATCGCCAGCTTGCTTGCGCGTCGGGTGAGTCGTATACAGTGTCTCGTCGTACGTGTCTTTTGTTGCCACGAGCCAACAACTCGACTTTAAGCGACAGACTCTTACTGCGATGCAATAGAGAGCCATGAAACATAAAAAAAAAATCCAGGGGGTTATTGCAGCATGCTGTGGCGAGTGCGAGTGAACGTCACCCGAAAGCTGAGTATCGTTCCATCATGGCGGCACCCGAGCGGTTATAGGTTTTAATGCATGGCCCTATGGGGAGCGTTTTCTCTAGAGTAAGTATATTTACTCTATGGCCTACGCCCTTGGCAGGTCGTGCGCGGAGCGAGACATGTAACCGTACGTAGTGCCCCACGGAGATCGAGACACCC